>JAULJZ010206166.1:0-19106 GCA_032270985.1 Heliamphora pulchella
GCCTTGGGCTTGTGTATGTCTGAGGAGGTTGAAAGGGAGTTTAGTTGCTTCGATTTTGAGTTTGGTTGGTTGTTGGATGGTTGTTGGAAGGTTGGAGGCTTCAAAATAGGTTGAAAGGTCAGTTCCTCCCATAGGACCGCTTGAGGGACCGCTCAAGCGGTCTAGAGAGCGGTCTTGGGGAGTTCTCGGTTGCCTGACCGCTGGACAGACCCCTTGAGCCTTCTATCCCGCGGTTTGTTTTCAGTAGTTGAAAATCCATTTTTAAAATCGACGTGTGTCCCTCATCCAGACTCGGAATGGGGTCGTTTTTGTGTTTAAATTGAAGCCCCAGAAGTCTTCTTTCCAATGGAACCTCTCTCACCTTAAAATTAATTTTGTAGAAAAAGTTATGACCAAAAAAGTGAAGGTATATCAAGATTTCCAGATCGTTTTTCATCCGTTTTTGGCCAAATGCTTGGGAAAGGTTGTTTTTCATCCTATGTGTAACTTTTTATCGAATTTCTTATTTTTGGGTAGTTTGTTTGTGGGTGTCTCACGTGACCTGGGTGTCGGGACGTGATAGTGACAGTTGGCCAGTTATGTTACAAGCAGTTGTATGCTTTTTCCCTGGTTAAAATGGTTATATATCATGTGTTATGTTTAAACGTTGTTTGTTTGGCGAAAAAGCATGTTTTGAGCTTTTCTTGGTTTATTACATGATATGACTTGTAGACATTCATTGTTTTAAAAAGGTGGTTTTTAAAATTGAGATGTGTGAAACTCTTGAAAATTGTGTTTTCTGGAGGTTTGGAGCTAACCCTTGGGGTTGAGGCTCACCTTCTAAAACGTTTTGATAAAAATATGTTTTTACATGTTTTGGTATGGTCTCCATGGTTTCGTGGATTGGATCTTTTTCTTATACATGCGTTGTATAACTGCTTTTGTGGAAAACATTTTGAAATATTTTGTTGATCTCCATGTTGATGGATGAATCTATATACATGTGTAATGTATATTTGCGAAATGATTTTGTAGTTGGTGCTACAGTTCGGTTTTTAGAAGATTATCTAGATGTACTGGGATGACGTGTATTTGGCACGAGTTGCCCTTGGTGTAATTCTGGAAACGTGCGCAGCGTAGGTACTCAGGTCTTTCGGGTTAGTCCCCATAAATTGAGACGATTGGGCGCTTAGTTCTCTCGAGTTGTCACCCGTAAATTAAGTGATTTGTTATGGTGCTCCGTTTAAAACTTGTTATTACCTAGCAGGTCTTGAGTGGTGCTGGAACTAGATAATGGGCAGGAGTCTGTAGTTGTTACCTCTATCCCCTTGTGATGGAGTCGGTACATAGGATCTCCTTCTTCTTCTTTTTTCGCGATGGTACATTCTGCGAGGGAACAATGTTTTGATTACTGTTTTTCCTTAACTATGGTTGATCATTTGCATTTGTTGCAATACCTGGTTTGAAGGATGAAAACATGGGTTTTATGAAATAAAACCGTTTTGGGAGACTGGTGTAGTTTGATGGGAAACTTGGGGTTTGTGAAAAACCATTTTGGGTTCTGTGGTTGAGTTTAACTCCCACTCTATATGATTGCATATTTCTTGCTTACAGCTTTATAGTATATTTTTATTGGGTTTCGGCTCACGGGTTGGATTTTCTCTAAAACCATTTTCAGGTGATGATGTGCATGAGGAGTAGCTCTGGTGATGCCCGCAGTGGCGAAAGACTTTTATAGTTTTTCCTTTTTGGTATGCCTGTTCCTGAAGGCAGGTTTTGTATGCCATAAGATGACTTATCGTATGCATGTTGGAACTGTATGTTATTTATTTATGAGAGATCTTTTTGTTGGGTATTCCATTGGTTTGAACAGGCGGATTTAAATGTATGAAAACCTATATTTTTCATGAAACTGGTGTTTTGGTGGATTTTCACGTGACCCCGAATTTTGGGACGTGACAGTAGAACACTTCTCCAATTGAAGGGTTAATTGCAAACCGATTAATTTAGAATTAGGTGATGGTTAACACTTAGCTGTATGTAATAATATACTCTCCAACTGAGTCACTGCTATTATATATTGGTCCGAAGCTATGTCAGCTAATTAATTTTACTTGGCATGCTCAGTTGCCTAGATAGTAAAATTAAAAAGAATTGGCATGTCTAGTCTTATAAAGGATAGTAGACGTCCTCCCAACGAGGCATGCTATTCTTAGGTTACCACGCTGCTGGCAAATTAATTTTAAAATGGTAGAGGAAACCAAATTAAAATGAATTCAAAGTTTTTCTCATCATAATTAACGATGTTTTAATTATGTGATTCTCAGGATTAAAATAAATTTCAACCCACTCGCTTCTATACTCAAAGAAAACAAACTTACGTGACTGAATTTTGTTAACTAAACATGTAACTTGGATATAGTTTTAACTACAAATTGTATTTTTTCAATTCCAGGAAATGTGTTTGTTTATAAAAAAAAGTTCTTCTTCTGAGCCGAAAGGCATGAAATAGAAAAAGGTTCAGAAATAGGGAGACACAGTTTTCAGGGTAGTTAGTGGACCACAGACTGGTGTGAAAAAGACAAAAGGTAGATGTTTTCACTGCAACCTGACCCAACACTGAAAAAAGCTCTGTCCAGTATTTCTCAAAAGGCAGAACAAACAGGGTAATTTTTGTTCACTGGTTGTGAAAATATGTTTAGCGGTGTTATCTATGGGTACTTAGTGTGTAGATACGGGAGCCGCTAATCATGTTTGCGATTCATTACAGGGGTTCTAGGAAACCTGATAACTTAGTGATAGGGAGATTTACCTACATATAGGCAATAATACAAAGGTAATAGTAATTGCAGTAGGAGATGTCACTTTCAGTTTTAGTAGGGATCGGGTTTTAATATTGAGAGATTGTCATTATGTACCTGCCATTAGAAGGAACTTAGTTTCTATTTCTAGATTGACTAAAGATGGATATTTAGTTTATTTTAATAACTCTGTGGTTATTAAGGATAATAAATGGGTTATCTGTTCTGGTACATTGGTGGATGATCTTTATATTATTACTCCAATCTCTCCTGCACTACAACTGACTGAAATGAATAATATATCTATATTATCATATAAGAGAAAGTTTCCTTCTTTAATGAACCAAACGTTTCTTTGCCACTTACGCTTAGGTCATATTAATCTAAAAAGAATAAACAGACTGGTAGCAGATTGGCCTTTGAGTTTATTGAAAGTAGAGACACTTCCAATCTGTGAATCTTTCTTAGAGGGTAAGATGACTAAGTAGCCCTTTTTGGCTAAAAACTATAGAGGTAAAGAACCGTTGGAACTGGTTCATTCTGATGTATATGGTCCTATGACAATCCGGGCTAGAGGTGGCTTTGAGTACTTCGTCAGTTTTATTGATGAATACTCAAGGTATGGATACAATTACCTGATGCACCGTAAGTTTGAATACTTTGAAAAATTTAAAAAATTTAAGGTAGAGACAGAGAAGCGTATGAGTAAAAGTATCAAATCACACTGATTTGACCGTGGTGGAAAATACCTTTTTGGAGAGTTTAAGGACTACTTGTCATCAGAGGGGATTACATCCCAATTGATTGCACCTGGAACTCCACAGCAGAATGGTGCAGCACAAAGAAGGAATAGGACTCTTATGGAGATGGTAAGGTCAATGATGAGTTATTTAGGTTTACCAGATTCATTTTGGGGACTCGCTTTAGAGACAGCGGCTTACATTCTGAACATGGTACCTTCTATGTCAGTACATTTTACTCCCATAGAATTGTGGACCGGGCGTAAGCCTAGTCTGAAACACATTCAAATTTAGGGGTATCCAGCACATGTGTTGAAAGGAAACGCGGGTAAGTTGCAACCGAGGACAGAAGTCTGTTTCTTTGTGGGGTATCCCAAGGGGTGGTCTATTTTATAATCCTAAATATCATAAGGTCATTGTTAGCACCAATGCCCAATTCTTGGAAGAGAATTATATTATGGATCACAAGCCCAATAGAAAAATTATTCTGAAAGAAATAAGAGAAAATATCGGTAGAATAAAAGAGGAACCACAAGTCACTGATATTTCATTACCTCGTCGTAGTGGGAGGATTATCGGAATAGGTGCAAATCAAGAACAGGGTACTGAAGCACAAGGTTCAGATTCTGCACAGCCTGTTACTGCTAGTACACAAACACAGGTAGTGCCTCGTCGTAGTAGGAGGGTTGTTCATCAACCTGATCGGTATATGTTCTTGGGAGAGTCGTATGACAAGATCCCGACAGAACTAGATATCGAGTCCTGTAACTACAATGAAGCACTAAAAAATAAAGATGCAGAACTTTGGCAAAGAACTATGAATTCAGATATGGAATCTATGTATTTCAATCAGGTCTAGGTAATTGTAGAACCACCCGAAGGAATAAAATCCATTGGAAGCAAGTGGATCTATAAGAAAAAGAGAGGAGCAGACGAGAAGATTAAAACTTTCAAATCTAGGCTTATTGCTAAAGGGTTCACTCAGAAAGAAGGGATCGACTATGCAAAAACCTTTTCGCTAATAGCCATGCTTAAGTCTATCCGGATTCTCTTATCCATTGCCGCACATTTCAATTACAAAATCTAGAAAATGGACCTCAAAATAGCTTTCCTTAACGGAAGTCTTGATGAGTGTATCTATATGATATATCCAGACAGATTCGTCACAAAGGGCCAGGAGCACATCTTGTGCAAGCTTAAGAGATCCGTTTATGCACTTAAGCAGGAATCGAGGTCTTGGAACACTCGGTTTGATCAAGCTATTAAATCTTATGGTTTTGATGAAAGTCCGAATGAGTCTTGTGTGTACAAGAAGCGTAACGGAAGCGTGGTGAGCTTTCTAGTACTTTATGTAGATGATATCTTACTCATTGGAAACGATATGGGGTCATTATCTGCGGTTAAAGTATGATTATCTGGGCAGTTCGATATGAAGAACTTGGGAGAAGCCAGTCACTTTCTTGGGATATAACTTATGCGAGATCAAAAACAAAGGATGTTCAGCTTATCACAAGCAAAGTATATCGATGATATCCTTGCTCGTTTTAGCGTGCAGGATTCCAAGAAAGAGTTTCTCCCTTTTATGCATGAAATCACTCTATCCAAGGATCAGTGTCCTAAGACACTTGATGAGATAGAGAAGATGAAAGTGCTTCCTTTTCAGGAAAGCCTCATATATGCTATACTTTGCACTAGACCCGACATCTGCTTTGCCTTTGGCATTGTTAGCAGATATCAGTCTAGCCCAAGGCAGGAGCATTAGACTGCAGTAAAGAATATAATCAAGTACCTGAAAAGAACTAAGGATTATATGTTGGTTTACCAGGCATACAGTCTAGTACCTTTGGGGCACACAGACTCAGATTTTTCTATCAGCCATAGAGCTTGCATCAGAAGACAACCTTACAAATCCTTTACAAAGACTTTACCGACTAAGACTTTTGATGGTCATGTAGAGGGTTTAGGAGTCAGATGTAAAGCAGTATAGTTTTGAGTATAAGTGGGAGATTGCTAGAGTTGGTATACTGAAAATTATGTTTTTTAGTATTTAATTTTATTTTAATAAAATTAATTTTCTATTTTATGAGAATCTTTATGAGTAATGAATGTGTATCATTTCTTTGATATGCATTGATATCTAATATTATGTATAGTATTTAATCTAGTGTGTAGAGTACGGCTTGCATACAGAATATCAGATTTTAGGTTCTTGCAGAATATAAGTTTTAGGTTCACAGTTTAGATGGAAATGGACATACCATCGGTACGACTGTAATGCAGAGTTTTAATAGGCCTGTCTTGGTTAGGAAAACAGAAAATAGCGTCGTCTATTATTTCAACTCTCTATGCTAATACACTTTGTGTGTATTGAACAGGACATTTGGGATAATTAATTTTATACTGATTATATAAATTAATTCACATCCCAAGGTTATTATGAATAGTGCTTATCCTCTTAATCCTGAAATAATTATTAATTTGCATACATTTGATATTCATTGTTTTGATTCATTAGAGGGTGCGATCATATACGGGTCTATATTCTCGGTGAGTTGGATAGCGGGATTATTTATATGAAAAATATTAATTATTGACGGAATTCACGTCCTGAAAGATCGGGATTGACGATACCCCCTTAAGAATGCTTATAAGTTTTGACCGGGCCAAACCCTGCAGGTGGATTTAATTATCCGGTGGTCAAATTAGTTAAGCGGAAGGGCTTAAGGAATATCAAGATACAGATTAAATTAAATTGTCAGTAATTAAATTTAATTGGTGGGTATCGAGAATCTTAACGTGGGGAGAAATGGTAAATATTTAATAATAGGAGCTCATTACAAGAAGGTCATGAGATTATAGGTCAAAGTACAATTACAGTTCTTTAGTAGTGTGAACTGTAATTCAGTGTTTTATGAAAATTGCAGAAACCGCTGTCTCTTTTCATAATTACAGAAACCGCTAGTCGGTATATGTGTTCCACTGAAAATTTTACTTATAATTACTCTCCAGGTCCCTGCTGTAGTCCTATATATACGCGGGTAGATTGAACCAGTTTGAGACTGATAGATCATATCTCATATATCATATATCATTATTATTATGATATTATTTTTGTCTTTCAAGACTTAAATATATCGGGGTTCTGTCGGTACGAGTTCTTGGAGCATCATAGCCCATACTACGTTCGAGGATCGCGTAAGGGAATACTGTAGAAGATATGACTGGAGTTTCAACTCGAAATTAAGTCGTAGTTGAAGATTAGATCGACAAGTGGTATTTTTCTAAATTAACTTTGGTTGCATGGGTTTAATTTTTATCATTCTTCGTCAAAAATTTTATCTGGAGCCCGTTTCGGCGTTTGCCCATCCGGTTAATTTTTTACCAAAAATCGTTTTGTAAAAATAATGATCTTGACAGTATAGCCTCCAATAGTAAAAATATATTACCACACACATTGCCACATTTATGGTCACTCCGAAGAAACGGGGCACCTCCACCACCTTTTTGGGGATTACACCAAAGGAATGGGGCACCTCCACCACATTTTCTGGGATTAAGCTGAGGGAATGGGGCACCCACTCTTGCATAAGTTTTTGATTTTTTATCGAGAAACCAGTCAAGCCCACATTAATTCCATAAGTCTCCTCAATATATATATAAAACATATCATCTCAATAATATTGGTCTCTTAACCATTACATATGGTTCTTACCTAATATCTCATGTATTCACAACATGATCAACAATCCAATTCTCAATAACCATCATCATTTTTCACAATTTTCAATAAACGTTGGAGGGTTAAACCGTTGGAATTCCCTCATAGCGGAGGTGGTACAAGGCTCAGGATCTCTGGCTCCTCATTTGGCTACCTCGACCAATGCATGCATAGTGTTCATCATCTCCCGCATAAACAACACTTCTTTTACTTATTCATGCGGGGCATCTACCTCCCCAACTTCAAGAACATGTGTAAACCCGTGGCCCCTACCGCGAGCATAACCATGACTATGACCTCAGCTCGGAAGCATCACTCTACAAATAAGAATTAAAGAAGATATTAATACGAGGGTTCGATATAGCATCACGCTTTCGATGTAAAGGTCACACTTTATCAAGTTATCAGTTAACCAATTAAGAAACGCACTAACACATCTCACATAACGTGGACCCCTAATAGGAATAACACATCAATCTGGGCAACTTACATAGATTTCTCATTAGAAATAATGTCAGCCAAATGTTTTTCTAATTCAACCCCCAAATTAGATGACTGGACACCCAAGGACAAGACACGTCATTTCTAGGTTCAACCTCCATACTCAAATACAACACATAATGCATAAGGGGTACATTCTGGCACATCCTCATCACTAAAGCATGCTAACATACACATGTCAATACATACTCATCAAACATAAACATCATATCTCACATAGTGGTGTAACCACTTCCCATAGCTCAAAGGTATTCAAACTTAGAGCTCTTATACTAATCTGTCACGCCTCTAAAAATCGAGATCATCACATCAAAGAATGCCAAGCTTATGCATCAAAACCAAGGTTAAAAGATTGATGAAAAGGGGTCTAACCCCTATAGAAACAATGTTTCAAGAGAGGTTTTATCAAAATGTATACAAAATATATAAGAAAAAAAAATAGTTCGCCTTCATAGAATTAATTAAAATGTTCTCCACAAAACGAATTTAGAAAAAGGAGCAAAACCATTGAAAAAAAGACTTATGAGGCTTCAATTTGAACAGAAGAGGGACCCAAAATAGTGCTCGGGCGAAAAAGATACATTTATGTAAAAAAAAAACTTTTGAACCAACTCCAGCTATGTGAGACCTCGACCCGTTTCCTTTTATAAATGTTTAAGTGTTGACGGAGTTTGAGTTAACCCTTGACCTCAGTGTGTTGGACTTTTGTTTCTTCATAGTAGAACAGCATGTGCGCATGAGTTTTACGCTTGTTTAGGTTCAAAAGCGGCATGTTTGGTTTAGTTTAAGGCTAAAAAACCTATTCTGTAGCAGAAATCATTTTTCTCCGTCGTCCAGTCGACTGCACTGGGTGATCCAGTCGACTGGGGTGGCAGTGTGCACATCCAATCGACAGGATTGGGGATCCAGTCGATTGAACGCTTGATATTTTCCATGTCTATAAATATCAGAAGCCTGGAGATATTTTGAAAAAGTCAACTTCTAAGCTAAGTTTCGGTTTTCTCTACTTTCTCTCTAGATTTTGATGGGCCCGGGGCTCAGTTTTCAGCGATCTGACAGCGGATTATTGATGTTGGTGCTGGGGGCTTCGCGTTCATCTAGATAGAATCCTGTTTCGTCGAGGTTCAATTTTTGAGATGTCGATCTTTTGGCTCAACGAGGTAGGATCCTAGACTCTATTGCTGTTAAAGGGTGTTACGTGCAATTATATGTTTTTCCACTAGTTGAAAATACTTTAAATATTTCTTTTCATGTTTAAATCTTGTTTTTAGGTTAAAAAGCATGTTTTTACACTTTTCTTGGTTTATTACATGATTCGGATGTGTGGATATCCGTGGTTTTCAAAAAGACAGTTTTGAAAATGGAGGTTTTGTAAAACTCTTAAAAAACGTGTTTTTGGAGGTTTGGAGCTAACCATCGGGGTTGAGTCTCAACTTTTTTAAACGTTTTGATGAAAACATGTTTTAAATGTTGTTTGATCTCCATGTTGATGGATGATGTGGTGGTGGGCCACTGAATCTGTTTTTATGCATGTTGATGTATAACTGTATAACTATTTTATGGGTTCTTCGTAGTTGAGCTACGTACTAATTTTTAAATGATTTGTAGATGTATCGTAGTAGTGTTTGATTTTGGGTGCTTCTTCCCTCTGTTGTGGTAATTCATAAGGAGCAGTTGGGTGCTACTTCCCTCGGTTTCAGCCCGTAAAGACCGGTTGCCTTCGTATGTGGCTGCGTTGTTGTAACTCCATATAAAACTTGTCATTATTTAGCATGCCTTCAGTGGTTTAGGGATAGGTAATGGGCAGGAGTCTATAGTTGTTTCCTTTGTCTTGAGCTAACAGAGTCGGTATATAGGATTTATTTTATCTTATTTTCCTCGACTGTGTGACCCGACTGGAGAATACTATTTTATTACTGTTTTTCTTGAACTGTGAAACGTTATCTGTATTATTGATATGCATGGTTTTAAGGGTGAAAACGTGGAATTTTATGAAGTAAAACCGTTTTGAGGCTCGTGTTAGCCTGATAGAAAACTTGAGATTTTCAAGAGGGAAAACCTTTTTAACTCCCGTGGTTGAGTCTTTATGCAATGTGATTACATATCTTACTTTACAGTTTTATAGTCTGTTTCTATTGGGCTTCGGCTCACGGTGTGGGATTTTGTTAAAATATTTTTCAGGTGAATGCGGTCCTGCAGATTGACCTTGAGGTGCCTAGAGATGGCTGATGACAAGACTTTTGTTTTGTCTGGATAGGTAGTTTATACCTTTTTTGTATATATTTCATGTTTGGATGTAATATGTTGTAAAGAATATATAATTTTTATAGATGTATGCATGATATATTACTTTTGAGAGAACTATGGGTTCGTTGTTATTTTTCATAGTTTTTTATGTTAGAGGCAAAACTGTTAAGATCATTATTCTTGCAAATGATTTTCGGTAAAAAATTAACTGAACGGCCAATGCCGAAACGAGCTCCAGATAAAACTTTTGGGGTTAAACGATCAAAAATAAAACCCATGCAACTAAAAGCTAATTTAGAATATTACCTTTTGTCGATCGATTCTTTAACTATGATTTGATTATAAGTTGAAGCTTTTGTCAGATCTTCTATTGTATTCCCTTACGCGATTCTCGAAAGACAAGTTATGCTACGGACCATCGAGAACTCATACCGGTAGAACTCAGATATATTTAGTCTTGAAAGACAAGTTATGTTATAAAACTGGTTCAGCCTTCCCGCATATATATAAGGCTACAGTAGGGATCTGGAGAGTAATTATGAGTAAGACTTCCAATGGAACACAGACACTTACTAGTGGTTTCTACAATTATGGAAAGATAATAGTGGTTTTTACAATTTTCATAAAATACACCACTAAAGAACTATAATTGCACTATGACTCATAATCTCAAGACCTTCTTGCATTAAGCTCATGTTATTAAATGCTTACCATTTTTCCCCACGTTAAGATTCACGATACTTGCCAATTAAATTTAATTACTGACAATTTAATTTAATCAGCATCTTTATATTCCTTAAGCCCTTCCGCTTAAATTATTTGACTGCCGGATAATCAAATCTACCGGTAGGGTTTGATCCGGTCAAAACTTATAAGTTTCCTTAAGGGGTTATCGTCAATCCCGATCTTTCAAGACGTAGATTCCATCAATAATTAATATTTACCATATAAATAATATCGCTATCTAACTCACCGGGAATAAACCCATAAAAGATCGCACTCTCTAATGAATCAAAATAATCAATATTAAATATATGCAGATCAATAATTATTTCATGATTAAGTGGATAAGCACTATTTATAATAATCTTGGAGTGTGAATTAATTTATATAGTCAGTATAAAATTAATTACCTCAAATGTCATTTCAATACACAAAGTGTACTGGCACAGAGAGTCGGAACAATAGACGACGCTATTATCTGTTCCCCGTAAGCAAAACAGGCTTACTAAAATTCTGTGCTATAGTCGTACCGATTCTATGTCCATTTCCATCTAAACTGTGAATGTAAAACTTATATTTTGCGAGAACCTAAACTATGATCTTCTGTGTGCAAGTCGTACTGTGCACACCAGATTAAATACTATACAGAATATCAGACATCCAAGCATAACAAAGAATTGATACATATACATTACTCATAAAGATTCTCATAAAATAGAAAATTAATTTTAAAATTAAATTAAATACTAAAAATATAGTTTTTAGTATATCAACCCTAACAATCTCCCACTTATACTCAAAACCATGCTACCATACATCTGACTCCCATGCTTACTACATGACTATCAAAAGTCTTAGCCGATAAGCTTTTTGTAAAAAGATTTGTAAGGTTGTCTGCTGATGTAATCTTGGTCACAGCAACATCACCTCTCTGTACAATTTTTTGTATCAGGTGATACATACTCTCAATGTACTTGCCTTTCTTATGGACCTTTGGCTCCTTTGAGTTTGCAATCGTTTTGCTATTGTCACAGAAAAGTATAATAGCCGACTGAACTGAAAGTACCACATCGAGTTCCGACAGGAAGTTCCAGAGCCAAATGGCCTCCTTGGCTGCTTCAGAAGCTACCACATACTTGGCCTTCATGGTGGAATCAGCAATGCAAGACTGTTTGATACTCCTTCAGAAGCTACCATATCTTGAGGTAGACTTACGAAAATCCCTATCAGACTAGAAATCTAAGTTTATGTACCCTAAAATTACTATACTGTCTTCTTGGTAAACCAACATGTAATCCTTAGTCCTTTTTAGGTACTTAATTATATTTTTTACCGCAGTCTGATGCTCCTATCTTGGGTTAGACTGATATCTTCTAACCATGCCAACGGCAAAGCAGATGTCGGGTCTAGTGCAAAGCATAGCATACATGAGACTTCCTACTACCGAAGTATAAAGAACCGCCTTTATTTTCTCTAACTCATCAGGTGTTTTAGGACATTGATCCTTGGATAGAGTGATTCATGCTTGAAAGGGAGAAATCATTTCTTAGAATCCTGCATGCTAAAAAGAGTTAAGATAACATCGATATAGTTTGCTTGTGATAAGCCCAACATCCTCTGTTTTCGATCTCACATAAGCTTGTACCCAAAGATGTGATTGACTTCTCCCAAGTCCTTCATATCGAATTGCCCAGATAACTATACTTTAACTGTAGATAATGCCCCCACATCATTTTCGATGAATAAGATATTGTCTACATAAAATAACTAGGAAGTTCACCACGCTTTCTTCACGCTTCATGTACACACAGGACTCATCCAGACTTTGATCAAAATCATAAGACTTTATAGCCTTATCAAACCGAGTGTTCCAAGAGCTCAATGCCTGCTTAAGTCCATAAATTGATCTCTTAAGCTTGCACAACATGTACTCCTGGCCCTTTACAATGAATCCGTCTAGTTGTATCATATAGATTCACTCGTCAAGGCTTCCATTAAGGAAAGCTGTTTTGACGTCCATTTGCCAGATTTTATAATCGAAATGTGCGGCAATGGATAAGAGAATCCAAATAGACTTAAGCATAGCTACCGATGAAAAGGTTTCCTCATAGTCAATTCCTTCTTTCTAAGTGAACCCTTTAGCAACAAGCCTTGCTTTGTAGATCAACTTGCATCAAATTGGTTTTATCCCTTCGGATAGTTCTACAAGTTTCCAGACCTGATTGAAATACATAGATTCTATCTCTGAATTCATAGCCCTTTGCCAAAGATCTACATCTTTGTCTTGAAATGATTCATTATAGTTACAGGGCTCCGTATCTAGTTCTGTCGAGATCCTGTCAAAAGACTCTCCCAAGAACATATACTGGTCAGGTTAATGAACAACCCTCCCACTACGATGAGGCACTGCCTATGTTTGTGTTCTAGCAGTAACAGGCTGTGCAGAATCTGAACCATGTGCATCAGCACCCTATTCTTGATTTGCACCTATCCCTATAATTCTCCTACTACGACGAGGTAATGGAATATTAGTGACTTGTGGTTTCTCTTCCGTTCTACTGGTATTTTCTTTTAGTTCATTCAGAATAATTTTGCTATTAGGCCAGTGATCCATAATATAATTCTCTTCCAAGAATCGGGCATTGGTGCTAATAATGACCTTCTGATCCTTAAGATTATAAAATAGACCACCCTTCACTCCCTTGGAATACCCCACAATGAAATAGACTTTCGTCCTCGGTTCTAACTTGCCTGCGTTCCCTTTAAGAACATGTGCTGGACACCCCGTAATTCAAATGTGTTTCAGACTAGGCTTATGCTCAGTCCACAATTCTGTGGGAGTAGAAGGTACTGACTTAGAAGGTACCAACTTAAAAGGTACCAAGTTCAGAATGTAAGCTGCTGTTTCTAAAGCGAGTCTCCAAAATGAATCGGGTAAACTTGAATAACTCATCATTGATCTTACCATCTCCATAAGAGTCATATTCCTTCTTTTTGCTACATCATTCTGTTGCGGAGTGCCAGGTACAGTCAATTGGGATGTAATCCTCTCTGATGACAAGTAGTCCTTAAACTCTCCAAAGAGGTATTCTCCACCACGATCGGATCGTAGTGATTTGATACTTTTACCCAAACGCTTCTCCGCATCTGCCTTGAATTTTTTAAATTTCTAAAAATATTCAGACTTATGGTGCATCAGGTAAATGTATCCATACCTTGAGTGGTCATCAATGAAACTGACGAAGTACTCAAAGCCACCTCTAGCCCGGATTGTCATAGGACCACACACATCAGAATAAACCAACTCTAACGGTTCTTTAGCTCTATAGTCTTTGGCCGAAAAGAGCCTATTGGTCATCTTGCCCTCTAAGCAAGATTCACAGACTAAAAGTGCCTCCACTTCTAATGAACTCAAAGGTCCATCTGCTACCAGTCTATTTATTCGTTTTAGATTAATATGACCCAAACGTAAGTGCCAAAGAAACGTTTGGTTCATTAAAGAAGGAAATTTTTTCTTACATAGTAAAGTAGATGTGTTATTCATTTCAATTAGTTGCAGTGTAGGAGAGATAGGAGATATAACATACAGATTATCTACTAATGTACCAGAACAAATAAAATGTTTATTTTTCTTCACAACGACAAAGTCACCAAAATGAACATAATATTTGTCATTTATTAAACTCGAGACTGAAATTAAATTTCTTTCAATCGAAGGTACATAAAGACAATCTTTTAGAAGTAGTATATCTCTACTAAAACTGAGAGTGACATCTCCTACTACAACTGCTGCCACCCTTGTATTATTGCCTATGTGCAGGTAGATTTCCCCATCACTGAGCTGTCTGATTTCATAAAATCTCTACAATGAATTGTAGACATAATTAGTGGCTCCCGTATCTACACACCAGGTACCAGTAGGTAACACTGCTAAACATGTTTCAATAACTAGTGAACAGAAATTACCTTGTTTGTTCTGCTTACTGAGAAAAATCGGATACTGCTTTTTTCAATGCCCAAACTAGTTACAGTGATAACACTTGCCTCTTGGTTTCTTCACACTAGCTTATGGTTCCTTAACTGCTTCTAGACTTGTGTTTCCCTGTGTTTGAATCTTTTTCTTCTTCTTACCTTTCGGTTTAGAGAAAAAATCTTTCTCAACCACATACACAGAACCTGGCTTCCTAAGAACACCCTTGGCTGCTTGAAGTTCCTTAAGAAGTTTTACCAGTGTGTAGCTGAGCTTAATCATAGAATAGTTCATGTAGAACTGCTTAAAAATTTCAGGCAATGACTGGAGTATGATATCGACCTGGGTTTTCTCATCAATTTCAGCTCCGAGGATCTCTAGTTCATTCAGAAGACTGATCATTCCCAAAATAGGATCCCTTACTGGTGTACCTTCAGCTATGTTTGCATTCATTAGAGATCTCATGGCAACCTGCCTAGCGACACGATTTTGATCCCCAAACTTATCTTTAAGGTTCACAATCATATCATAAGCACTGGGTATAGACTGATGCTGATGCTACAAAACATTTAACATTGAAGCTAAAATGTAACAGTGAGCCATCTGATCAGCTTTCTGCCACTTTTGATTGGCCTGGGTTTCTCTTTCGGTAGCCCCCTCATCAGGTATTGGTGGACATATCTTAGTTAAAATAAACTTGTAATCCTTAGCAGTTAGTACAATGTCCAAGTTCCGTTTCCAGTCAACATAATTTGGTCTCGTAAGTTTGTTTTCTTTGAGAATGGAAGCATTTTAATCTTGAGAATCACATAATTAAAATGTCGTTAATTATGATGAGAAAAACTTTGAATTTATTTTAATTTGGTTTCCTCTACCATTTTAAAATTAATTTGTCAGCAGCCTGATAATCTGAGAATAGCATGCCTCGATGGGAGGACGTCTACTATCCTTTATAAGACTAGACAAACCAATTCCTTTTCATTTTACTATATAGGCAACTGACCATGCCAAGTAAAATTAAATAGTTGACATAGTTTCGGTCTAGTACATAATAGCAGCAACTCAGATGGAGATGATACTATTATATACAGCTAAGTGTTAACCATTATCTAATCCCAAATCAATCGCTTCGCAATGAACCCTTCAGATAGAGAAGGGATCCACACTAACAGTTATCTAGAATTATTCCTAAATGAGGATTGTACTGGTAATACTGCAATTAATCTGTTCGTTGGGGAAGAAGACCTTACAGCCGACATGCAGGGTTTAATTGCATCGCCTACAAACTGGTGATGGAGACCGCGAGATTTATCTGTGAATAAATTTTCTCACTCATTTAGATTTTTAAAAATATTTTTTAGAGTTATAAAAATCTATTTAATTAAAATAAATTTATTAATTTCAAAAATCATATGATCTGAAAGAATCAAATATTTTTCCGTGTACACGATTCTAAAGTTTCTAATTTATCAAGTCAACTTTTCGTATTTAAATGCATAACAAATAAAATTTAATAAATTTACAGTTTTTCCTTTAGCTTTTCAGCTAAGGTAGCGATTAAAGGCATTTATTTATTTTATTTTTCGTTTCATATTTTTTAAAAAATAATAATTTATTTCGATTAAATATTTTTTTTATTTTATTAATTCAAAAATCAGAATTAATTTCTACGTTTTTCAAAGATATCCAATTTTTAAAAAAATCATCTTTAAACGTCAAATTTTATAAAAAAAAATATCTAAAATTTTTCTATTTAATTAAAAAAACTTAATTTTATTTTTCATTACAAAATATTTTAATTAAAATCGAATTTTTTGAATTAATTAAATTAACTGGATAAATAAAACTAATATTTATCATTCATGCAGTTAATATAAAAAAAATTAAATACAAGATATAATAAATATATTCCGATTTTATGATCCATCTGAAACTCTAAAGAGTTTCAATCTCTTATTAAGAGATAAGCTTCAATTGTTTAATCTGTATCAGCTTCCTGTAACTTGATTGAATTAGGATTTCTTGATACGCAGTGATATATAAATATAATACTCCTCGATCAATGTGTATCAGAAATATTGAGCCAAAGCAGCCCCGAGCCACAGCACCACCACCGGCCACCGCACATGCACTGCGCGTCTCCACCGCACAACACCGGTTGTCGCTGCACTGTTGGAAAATTGCTGCTGGAATTGTGCCACTGGAATTTTGCCGAAATTTGCGCTCAGTGCTCTGAAGTTGGAATTGCAGCGCTGCAGTTATGCACTGCCCTTGTTCACCTTGGAAACAGTAGCCAATTGCTGAGTTGGATGCTACGGTTGATGTGCTTGGAAACTGCCAGCTGTTTGCTGTTATGGATTTGCTGCGTTGGATGAAAAATCGCTGTGTTTGAAAACAGCAGCGCTGTGTTTGGATGACCTTCACCAAAACAGTGCACTATTTTGGAAACCGGCGGCTGTTTGCTGCTTCTGTTTTGATTGAAAACAACGCACCTTGCTTTGGCGCTGCACTGTTATTTGTTCTCTTTGTATTGCCGTGGCTTGCTTGCTTGGAATCCACTTGTCGCTTCGAAAACCCTTTATTTTTTTATTTTAACCAAAAAAAATAACTGTTTGATTAGGACTGAAACAGTGATCCATTCAATGTATCCATGAATCGAAGTTTGCATGATGCGGCATCTTGGTCTTCGAGTTGTTCTTGATTTTTATATATATCTTTTTCGAGTACATAAAATTAAAAAAAAAAAAGAACTAAAAATTGAAAAATAATTTGTTTTTACTTTGATCCTATACCTTCGTAAAGTTCATAATCAATCAAAAAAAAATCTATCACGGTCAACTCCCGTGGAAAAAAAATAATCATCATACACACCATTTAATCAAACATGAAAATAAACAATTATCATAAAATCAGAATTAGAACGTCTGCAAAACAAAGTTAGCAACAGTTTTAAAACTACCCGACCCCGATAAACCGTAAACAAAAAACAAAAATAGCTCTGATACCAAATTGTTGGAGGCAAAACTATCAAGATCATTATTTTTGCAAACGATTTTCAGTAAAAAATTAACTGGACGGACAAACGTCGAAACGGGCTCTAGTTAAAACTTTTGACGTCGAACGATCAAAAATAAAATCCGTTCAATCAAAGTAAATTTAGAAGAATACCTTTTGTCGATCGATTATTCAATTACGATTTGATTCTGAGTTGAACCTCCTATCAAATCTTCTACTGTATTCCCTTACGCGATTCTTGAACGTAGTGTGGGCTACAGACTATCGAGAACTTGTACTGGCAAAACCTAGATATATTTAGTCTTGAAAGATAAGTTATGTTATAAAACTGGTTTAGTCTACCCGCATATATATAGGGTTACAGTAGGGACCTGAGGAGTAATTTTGAGTAAGACTTCCAATGGAACACAGATACCTAGCAGCGATTTCTGTAATTATGAAAAGACAGTAGCAGTTTTTGCAATTTTCATAAAACACTGAATTACAGTTCACACCACTAAAGAACTATAATTGCCTTCTGACCTATAATCTCAAGACCTTCTTGCATTGAGCTCCTGTTATTAAATGCTTACCATTTTTTTCCACGTTAAAATTCTCGATACTCGCCAATTAAATTTAATTACTGACAATTTAATTTAATCAGTATCTTGATATTCCTTAAGTTTTTTCGCTTAACTTATTTGACCGCTGGATAATCAAATCCACCTGCAGGGTTTGGCTCAGTCAAAACTTAAAAGCTTCCTTATGTGGTTATTGTCAATTTTGATCTTTTAGGACGTGATTCCGTCAATAATTAATATTTTTCGTATAAATAATACCGCTACCCAACTCACCGAGAATATATACACATATAAGATCGCACCTTCTAATGATCAAAACAATGAATATTCAGTATACACAGATCAATAATTATTTCAAGATTATGAGGATAAATACTATTCATAATAACCTTAGGGTTTGAATTAATTTATATAGTTATTATAAAATTAATTATCTCAAATGTCCTATTCAATACATACAAAGTGTACTGGCACAGAGAGTCGAAATAATAGACGACGCTATTATCTGTTCCCCGTAACTAAGACAGGCATACTAAAACTCTGTGCCACAGTTATACCGATAGTATGTCCATTTTCATGTAAACTGTAAATATAAAACTTATATTTTTCAAGAACCTAAAATCTAATCTTCTATGTGCAAGCCGTACTGTACACACCAGATTAAATACTATACAGAATATCGGACATCCATGCATAATAAAGAATTAATACACATATATTGCTCATAAAAATTCTCATAAAATAAAAAATTAATTTTAAAATAAAATTAAATATAAAAAATATAGTTTTCAGTATACCAACCCTAACAATCTCCCACTTATACTCAAAATTATGCTGCCATACATCTGACTC
>JAULJZ010206177.1:0-19106 GCA_032270985.1 Heliamphora pulchella
GTAAAGAAAATTTTTAAAAAACATTACACATAAGGTAAATAACTTAAATTTGGTAAAATGTACATGAATAAATGCACATTTTTTTTATTTTCGATAAAAAAAACATAAAATTTAAAATACTTTTAAAAAAACAGTACAAATAAGAAAAAAAAATTTAATAAAAAGTACCTGAATATATGCATTTAAAATTAAAGTTAGCAATAAAAGTAAATAAATTTTTTTAAAAATTAAAAACAAAGATGATGATAAAAGAAGAAATAAGAGAAATAAATTTAATAAAATGTACCTAAATAAATGCATAACCTTTTTTGATGTCAAGTCTCCTTTTTAATGTCTGAAAAACACATCATAAATACAATTTAAAATTAGTGTTATCAATAAAAACAGGAAATGAATTGGGTAAGCAAACCAATCACTTCGCTAACAAAGATTGACATGAACTCCGGCGACTCTGTAAATTTTTTTGTTTTTATTTTTTTTACAAATCTATACTTCTTACAAATGGAGGACAAATAAACAGAACAAACACATCATAAATTTGTGAAAAACGCATCGTAAAAATAGGAAATGAATTAGTGTTAACAATGATGACAGGAAATGAACTGGGTAAGCAAACCAATTAATTCACACACAAAGAACTCCGACGACTCTGTAATATTTTTTGTTACAAATCTATACTACTTAAAACAGAACAAATGGAGGACAAATAAACAGAACAAATAAACTGAAAATGGAGGACATAACTTGAAGCAAACCGATTAAGAAAACTGATCTAACCGCTGCTTAAGAGAGTTGCAGATCGATTTGAAGGCTTGAAACCCTCGCAGAGCCGTACATGCAGCTTCATTTGAAGGAGACTAATAACAAAATCAATGTTTTACTTTCAGAGAGAGAGAGAGAGAGAGAGAGAGAATGGAAGGTTGATGCGTAGTTGCAGAGAGAGAGAAGAAAGGGAAGGGAACAGGAATGAGGAGCACAAAGAAAAAAACGCGTTTTTGAAAATGCCAGAGGATATAGATGCAGCAGTTGTGTAAGTGGTTGTGGGAACGTCGTTATCTATTATAGTTATGAGTAATTTTACTATTATATCCTTACGAGCAGAAGTAGCAGTTGAGTTTTGGAGTGTTTTTTTTTTAAATTGTGAAAATGTGACACAGATTCATTAATTATTGGGTTTGTTTTATTAAGTACTTAGTGTTGGATATGCATAATGCGTATGTAATTTAAATTATTTTAAAATATTAAAAATAAAAATACTATTTTTCCCAAAATAAATTACTGAAAATTTTGACTGAATTTTAATTCATATATTCTTATGTTTGAATTATAGCCAAAAAAATTTTATCTACTGTATTTTTTTAATATATTTTATAATAAAATTGTTTATTTTGTAGTATTTATTAATTTTATTACTAACAGAAAAAATTAAGTTAATTGAATATTTTTAACTACATAATTTAACTATTTTTGTTTATTATTATTTTTTGTAAAATTATATTACTATTCATTTATATTTCAACAAATATGATCTACTTACAAAGTTATTAATGTCTAATTAATTTAATTTTTTATAAAAATAATCTATTTAATAAATATTACATAATAAATAATTTTGATCATAAAAATATATTTAAAAAAATTAAATTAATAAATTAATTGCATTCGAAGTAAAAATACTAAGAATATTCTCAATATTAAAAATAGTGATAACAATATTCTCAATGTAAACAGTTGTGAGAACATTCTCACTGGTTCAGTTTCTGAGATTTTGTCGTTTGTTTGTAACGATTCGAACTCTCACCTCTCATATGGAAGTGTTTTATGAACTATAAGCCATCGATAGCACTTGTCGTTTGGAAAAATTTGGTATCATTATTCTCTTCGAACCTTCAAGAACTATGGAATAGAAATTGAGATGCGCATTGTATTTTGGTTGAGAAGCTAGATGGTAAATTTTAGCTTTCTAGCCTTTATAGTTGTACAATATTGATCAATTTATTAAGTACTCTTCTTCTTTGGGTATAAAACAATGCTTTTCTGATTGTAATCAATCTATAATGTCTATCTTCTTTTTTGATAAAATTGTGCTTTTTCGATATGTTACTTATATGATTCTTTGCAAAATTGCTCAACGATCGAATTCGTTCATTACGTAGAGCTCATTGAGTTTGTTATCCATGTAAAAACTCAGATTAATCCAGTATCGGTAGCTAAGTGATTAAATAAGATCTTATAATATTGTTTTATAAATAAATAAATAAATAAAATCATAATTTTGAAAAAAAATATTAAACAAATGTTATTCAATCACTTAGATACAGGAATCGAATCAGTCTGAATTTTATAAAAATAATAAACTTGATGAGCTCTACGTAATGAACGAATTCGATTATAAAAATATATTCAAAAACTAATTCCAAACAAAGCAAATTATCGTCGCATAACTTTACCTAACTCTTCCATGTTCTCTCCCCTCCTTGTTCGCTGTTCATTGCTCTCTTCGGTCAAATTCTTCGGTCTTTTTATTCAGTAAGTAAGGGTAGCACAACCCTATTAAAAATTAAAAATAAGATATAAAAAATAAAAAATAAAGACAAAACACAAGACACAAATCAAAAGAGAGTGAGTAGTTACAAACTAATTTGTAAAGAGAAAGAGAAAGTAAGCAGTCATAGACCGAGAATAATTTAAGAAATAAAAAAAATTTATACAGTTTCAATATTAAGGAAAAACAAATGAGTATTCTTCTTTTATAGAATAGTATAGATATAGATAGATATAGATTAAGCCTATGTTTGAATTAATTTTTTTTTAAATTTTTTTTATTTTTTGTCTTTTTTTCAAAAAAATATATATATATATAAATCAATTAAAATCAAATAAATAAACCTTTTTAAAAGTTTTAAAAAAAAAAACCCTCTCAAAAAAAACCAGTCCAGGCTTTAGTATCGATATCACCTTTGCCCCCAAATTTGGAGAGAGAGAGAATGGGTTTATCCGCGTCGAAACGCGTCTCTCGAAGCTTCAACGACTCGCCAGACTTCAACTCAGCGTGCGACTCGGTCTACGAAGAATGCCTGAGCCTAACCCAACACGCGTTCCCAGGGGTCCGACCCTACCAGCTCGTCTCCGCCGCCGACCGCCTCCACCACTCCCTCTCCGCCACCCACCCTCTCATCAAGACCTGGCTCCCCAACCCCCCGACTCGGTCCCAGCTCGACAACGCCTACCGAGTCGTCGTAACTCGCCGATCCAGCGGCGATCAACCGGCGAAGGGAGAAGAAGAACAAGAAGAAGAACCAAGCCTCGGGCAGGTGGATTTCAAGGCCTTCGCGGTGGAGGCTTTCACCGAAGCCGTATTGTCCAACGCCGGGAAGGCGGTTCTCCGGCGAGTCCCGATCGGAGTAGCCGGGATTGCTGGGATTGGAGTCGTGACTCGGTCCGGGAAGGACTTGGTTGGCGCCGCGATTGGGGTCTACGCGCTCGGTGTTGCCACTTCGATTTATCTTAGTTTAGCTGGATAGATACTGTAGAACAAAGCTTTAAACGCTTGGCTTGATCTTAAGCTGTATTTGGTATTGCGTGGCTTGATTTTAAGTTCTGTTTTGCATATATATAAACTCTGTTTGGATAATAATTTATTTATTTTTATCAAATACAATTCAACTCGTGATTTTAAAATTTTCAAGAACATCCCTATTGATTAAAGGAGGGTTTTTTTTTCTAATAAACAAAAAAAATAAAGGAGAGAAAGCAAAACAAAAAACACAAAAACTCTAGAGTCTGTCATCTCAAACGATCTACGGCGAAATACGACCACTTGAGATGAACGATCTAAGACAAAATACGATGACGATGATGACCGCTTGAGACGAACGACGACGACCACCACCTGAGACGAACGACGACAACCGCCTGAGAGGCTGAGATGAACGATGACGACCGCTTGAGAGGTTGAGACGAACGACAACGACAAATGAACAAAAGAAAAAAGCCCCTGCGTTGGTTTTGTGTGTTGATCATCTGACAAACGAACAAAAAAATTAAAAAAAAAAGTAAAAACATCTTTTAGCACTTTTCAAAAACGCTCCATTTTTTAACTCAGTATTTTTAGTTTTTTCGAACATCGTTTTTTTGGAAGTGCCAACAAACGAGTTTTTACTTTTTTCAAAACAAAATTCTCTAAAAACAGTTTTCAAAAAATTGTACCAAACAAGCCCCTAATCTTTCAAAATAAGTTTTGGCCACGTCCTCTGTTATGAGTCATTTGATGTCATCAGGGGCATCACAAGCATCACTAGCCTAATGTCTTGATATGCGCTCATGTTACCAAGTTTGTCTACGATTTTATTTTCTTCTCACAATGTATGACCAATGAGGTGATTAGAAGAGATCAACATGGCTTTGCATTCTATCGTAAGGGTTTTATGTGGGAAGTTCGAGTTAGGCCCATTCTTAATTAAGTTAATGCCCATTTGTGAATCAAATTAAGCCTCTATTTGGATTAGGTTTTTTTTTTAGATTTTTTGATTTTTTAGCTTTTTGTAAAAAAATAAATATAAAACTATGTAGAAAAAGCCAAAAAAGCCACATTAAGCCAAACTAGTTGGCTTTTTTTGGCTTTTAAGCAAAAAAAACTCTTAAAACAAGCTAGCCCAAACACATGCTTAATCTCTACCTCTTTCATGTCGTGATCTTGGATGACTTTCACATTGTAGTAGATTTTTCACAATTTCGCTTCAAGGGTATTGCAATTCAAAATTTTTCCGTAGAAGCTCATGATTCAATAGCCTTTTTCTTTCATTACAATGCCTCCAAAGCCACCAGGTCTATGATTCCCTCGAGTGCATCCATTTAAAATTTAGCTTGAATTTTTCACAACTTGGGAATAGCCATTTAATGAGTCTAGGAGGTTTGGGGCTGAAAAGAATAATAAGAGTGAAAGCATTAGTACATTCGTCAGTATAGTTAACAATGCTATTAACTGTTTGTTTAATAATATGCAGGACCCACCAGGGATGGCAAATGTCTGACTGACCGACGCTGATAGGTCGACTTTCCCTTCGAGCTCTTATTAACCTAAGAAGAAAAAGATTATCTTAACACTGGTGGGGTTCTAGCCGACTGCCCTTCAATGGTTAAGTCAATACTTCTGGCGATTAAAGAGAAAGAAATGAACTATTTACTCAAAGATATTTTTTGTACTTGCGTTAAAGGATGCATCTGGCTCCTTATATAGGACTCCCTAGTTGGTTGCACATCGATAGGCTTCACCCAAGTATCCAGGAAGATCTTTAACTATTCTTATTAAATCGGCGACGGCTAGGATTCCATGTATATCTTATTTTGACCATGTCAACTAATACTTTAAATATGCTCTTGACCGTTGGGTCACCAAGTATACGTGTAGTGGGTTGGGTCAGCTCATCATACTAACGTATTCATTCGTCTGGTACTATTGATCGACCTCTCTCGAGGACCGATTACATCACCGTACCTATCAATTATCCCATATTCCCAAGGCTGCCCAGCTAGTTATCTTAGGAATATAAGATAACCAAAAAGTCATCGCATTTAATTTCGACGGCACTGCGAGAATTAAGGCGCCAAAATTTTAAATACCCGCCGTGTGATGTACTTGTAACAATCCAACTTAGCCACACATGGACCCATCTCAGCCACCCATCTTCTGCACTTTCAACGACTATAAATTCTTCCATTCTGAGCCGTTAAATTGAATAATGCTCACCCGTTAGATATTCTTCCATCTTGCGCACTTTCTACTCTGATTCGTCGAAGCTTTTTCCTGGTAAGCTTTCTTCATCTCTTTACTTACTACAATTTTGGCTCTGTTCAACCCACCTTTCTCAAATCCTTCTTCCTAATACTTTAACGAAAGGGTGTTGTTTTTCTATTGTTAGTTCAATATTTTTCGTACTACTTATCCATTTGTTGTAAATATCCCTTATTTTGAAAAAGTCTGTCTAAAACCTTTAATTTCGTTAGATTTTTATTACCAATCTTAAGAATGGAAACTAGAAATTTACCCTCAACCCATCGAATCTGACTCTGAGTTGACTCAATCCTTCTCGGCCTCTGCCTTAGAAGGTAGGGGTGAAACTTCTACTTCTAAGCCTATATCCCCTTCTGGATCGTCTAAGGGTTTTGCTGCCGAACTGATAGCCTCGAAAATTAAGTTCTCAGACTTAGAATATCTACGAGAAAAATTTCATATCCCCACCATTGTTCGCTTAAGAATTCCTTCTTCTCAAGAAAGAGCATGTTCGTTCTCAACATGTTCGTTCTCGGCAGAGAAAGTGTGTTTATACGAACACTCATTCTTTGTTGGTCTCAGGCTCCTCATTCCTAGGATAGTACGGGAGTTACTAAGCTTTCTCGGGTTGTCCCCTAATCAACTCCTCCCAAACGCTTGGCGCATCCTTTATAGGTGCATTATTTTATGGGAAGAGGCGACTAGGTGTTCTTTGAAAGTGGAGGAATTTCTTCACTGTTATAGACCTACGAAACGTAAGCCCATATGGTACTTTTTTCAATCGCAGTCAAAAGACCGAGCCCTAATACAAGGATGTCACTCTTTCAACAAGTGTTGGAAAGAAAAGTTCTTCTTTGTCTCTGGTGTCAGTTGGGAACTCCAGTCGTCGGAGGAGATTGGCCCTATCATTCCTCGAATTCAAAAGTTATGTGCAGATCCTCATCCTGGTGGTATCTCCACTAAGCCACTCTTTAGACTAACGACTCTAAGCCAGGTGGAGGCTGCGAGGGAGTTTCCCCACAAGACGTACGACTACCTGGTGATAGCCGAAAAACTAAGCGGCTTCTTGCTCGGTCCCTTTGTTCCTCGCGAGAACCATTATCTTTTTTTGATTCATTTACTATTCTATGTCTTTAATTACTTTGTCTCTTATATTTATTTTTTTTTATGTAGAAATGGCAAAATCCATTGATAAGGCATTAATGGAAAAAATTCGAGCACGAGCGAGTGCCGATCCTAACGCACCGCTCCTTTCGAAGAAGCCTAGCTTTTTGGTAAAAGAAAAGGGTTTATTTTTACCCTCAGAGACTTCCACTCCTTCGACTCCACCCAAACCCGTGGTTAAGATAGATCCTACCCCTTCTGTGGAGGATCTTATAGTCGATACTTCTACCTTGCCCCATTCTCCTTCTTCGTTCCAGCCCCGTGGTTTCAGCTTTTGACAGTCTTTCTACAGGGAGTATGATGAGCAGTTTTGAAATGTTCAGGACAAGAATGCAGCAATTCGTAGGGGATGAGGTTGAGCTTCTCTCCACACTGGGCACTGGCCAGATTGCTCGAGACTTACTTTTGAATCTTACTTGGGTTAGCCTCATTTCCCTATTTACTCCTTTATTTTATGTTTATAGTGTACATATGAGGCATAAAGAAATTTTGTTTTTTTTAGGTATGCATCCGTTCTATTCATTTGTCTCAACGGTGCCACCAACTTGAGGTGCATATCCGAGAAGATATTTTCGTTGTCACTCAGCTTAAGGAATACCAATTGAGAGTGTTCGAGGATCTAGAAGGGGTGAGGGGTGAAATGGCTTAGTGAGATGTGAGGCTGAAGGAAATCAAAGCTGAGCAGAAATGAGCCCAAGACCGTACTGCCGATCTTGAAGCTCAAGTAGTGGTAGCAAGGAAAGGTGAGGAGGCTGGGTGAGCGAGGATCCTAGAGCTTTCTGCCCAGCTCGGTACTGCAGAGGGAGCAGCCATCGAAAGGTTTAAGTCATCTAAAGAGTACCAGGCTGAACTGGTTGACTACTACATCAGTGATTTCGATAAGATGAAAACCAGAGCCAAAGTGGTCTTCCCAGCCTTCGACTTTTCGTCCTTCTCCGCTGAAGATGAAGATGGCGAAGGATCTTAAGATTGCTTTATTTGTGTTTCTTTTATCAAAACTCTAGCCATTTGTTGTTTAGTTTTGTTGTTTGGCTGTCTTAAAACTTGTTATCTTCTTATTACATATTGGTTGTTGTGGTTTGGATGGAATATTAACTGTGGCCCAACCAAGTCGTTATGCAATACAAATTTTTGAGCTATCCAACTTGTATAATTGCAAACTTTAAGGGGTTTCAGGGTTGGTCAGTCGTCCAGCGACTTGACCGCTGAGTAGCCTTAGCCAAGCAAAGCTTGCACCATTGGGGTTGGTCAGTCGTTCAGCGACTTGACCCCTCAGTAGCCTCGACCAAGCATGGCTTGAGCCTATTGGGCTGGTCAGTCGTCCAGCCACTCAACCCTTGGATTAGCCTCGACCAAGCATAGCTTGGACCTCTTGGGCTGGTTGGTCGTCTAGCAACTTGACCCTTGGATTAGCCTCGACCAAGCATAGCTTGGACCTCTTGGGCTGGTCGATCGTCCAGCAACTCAACCCTTTAGTAGCCTTGGTCAAGCATAGCTTGGACCTCTTGGGCATGTCAGTCGTCCAGCAACTCGACCTTTAGGTTTTGTACTTTAACAAAGACAAGTTAACTTTGCAAGGAAGAATTAACGAATTTTATTTATTCTCAAACTTACTAACATAAACTTGGTCATTGAACAAAAATCAAAAGAAAGAAAATAACTTTACAAGAATAAATGATAGTCCTACTAAGATGAAACTATCTTTATTAAAGGAAGAAAAAGAAATACGTTACTGATAATATTTTCTCAGATACCCTACATTCCAAGCATGGGGACGGATCGTCCCTGCCATATCTTTTAACATATACAAACCTGCTCGAACTCTGCTTTCCACAAGAAACGGTTCTTCCCAGTTTGGAGCCAACTTGCCGTCTTACAGATTCTTGCTCGCCTTAGAAGCTTTCCTCAACACTAAATCCCCTAACCTAAATTATTTGCCTCGCACATTCTTATCATAGTGCTTCTTCATTCTCTGCTGATATACCGCCATTCTAAGGGCTGCTATTTCCATAACCTTGTCCACATTGTCAAGATTTGCTCTCAACCCTTTCTCATTTTCCTCTTCTCTGAATTGGTCCGTTTGAATACTCGGCAACCCAACATCCACTGGGATCACAGCCTCACTTCTAAATGCTAGCATAAAAGGGGGTTTTCCCCGTGGGAGTCTGCTCGATCGTTCGATATGCCCAGATGATGCTAGGCTATTCCTCTGACCACAGCCCTTTGGTATTCTCTAATCTGATCTTGATCGTCTTCAAGATCGTGTGATTGGTTACTTCAACTTGACCATTCACTTGAGGATGAGCGGAGGTTGTGCAGTAGTTACGGAAGCTAAGCTGTCCAAAAAATTCTTGAAACTTTGCATTGTCGAACTATTTACCATTATTAGTAATAAGTGCTCTTGGTATTCCATATCGACAGACAATGGACTTCCAAAAAAAAGCAATTATTTTTTCCTCGATTATTCTTACTAAGGCATCGGCTTCCACCCACTTCGTAAAGTAATCCACAGCCATTATCAAAAACTTTGTTTACCCTTGCCCTAAGGGAAATGGTCCGAGCAGATCAATTCTCCATTGGGAGAAGGGCCAGGGGGAAGTGACTATGTTCATTTTCGTTGGTGGTTGTCTGGGAACTATTGCAAATCTTTAGCAATTGTCGCATCTCTTTACCAGTCCTAGTGCATCCCTTTGCATTGTGGGCCAATAATAACCAGCCCTTAATGCCTTGTATGCAAGTGCCCATTCCCACGAGTGATTACCACAAACTCCCTCATGTATTTCACGCATAACGTATTCGAGCTCTTCTTTTGAGAGACATCGAAGATAAGGTAATGAAAAGCCTCGCTTATAAAGTTGCTCTCCTAGTAGAGTATACTTACTTGCTTGTCACCTCACTTTCCTTACTTCGGCTAAGTCATCCGGGAGCTTCCTGTCTTTAAGATATGCTCTGATTTGATCCATCCATGACGCATGTACCTGGATCAGGCTAACTCTTCTCATTTCTTTCCAATTTAATCCGGTTTCTGCCAAGTATTTGATCGGTAATTCTTACCCATGTTGAATCTCAGGGGTAGAGGCTAGTCGGGCTAACATGTCTGCTCGCTGATTGTCTGCTCCGGGTACCTGTTTGATCGAGAATTTTTCGAATTCTTTACTGATCTCCTCAACCACTTCTTCATATGCCACCATCATTTCCTCCTACGCCCCAAAATGGTTCTGAATCTGCCCCACTATTAGTTGTGATTCATTGAAAACTTTTACCTTCTCGGCTCTTATAGATTTGGTAATTATTAGTGCTGCTATCACGGCCTCATACTCCGCCTTATTATTGGTTGTCTTAAAGCCAAGTTGTATTGCATTCTCAATAGTACCTCCTTGTGGGGAAATCAGGATAAATCCGAGTCCACTTACCTCCAGAGTTGCCAAACCATCTACGTAGACGAACCAGACCTTATCTTTGTTCAAACCATCTTCCATACTCAGAAGGGGAAGCTGTGTAGTGTTCTTAATCTCATATTCTCCCAAAGTTGTAAATTCGGCTACAAAATCAGTGACACCTTGCCCTTTTATAGCTGTCCTCAGTTGATATCTAATATCAAATTCCTCAATTTCTATCAACCACTTGGCTAATCTTCCTGATAACTCTGGCTTTTGCATGACTTGCTGAAGTGGTTGATTGATAATGACCACGATGGTGTGTGATTGAAAGTAGAGTCGATTATAAGCGCAAAAGCAAACTTTTCTAAATAGGGTATCTACTCTCCCCTCCTCGGTAAGCCCAACTGACATAATAAATAGGTTTCTAAACTCCTACCTCCTCCCTTATCAAAGCGGCACTGACGATTGTGTCAGAAGCTGCAAGGTATAACAATAACTCTTCTCGCGGCTTAGTTCGAAAGAGTAGTGGTGGTTCAGTAAGGTACCTTTTTAATTCGTTGAAAGCTGTTTCAAATTCCTATATCCAAACAAAGGCTTTTCTCAGCACTTTGAAAAATGGTAGGCACCGATCAGTGGCTTTAGAAACAAAACGATTGAGTGCAGTCACTCTCCCTGTCAACTACTACGCCTCTCGTACGCTCTGAGGCGATTGCATATTCAATATGGCTTTGATTTTCTCAGGGTTCGCCACCATACCCCTTTGACTAGCCATGAAACCAAGGAACTTCCCACCAGCCACACCAAACGCACATTTGGAGGGATTCAGCTTCATGTTGTACTGCCTGAGTGTGCGAAACGTTTCTCTTAGATCATCCAAATGATCAGAAGCATACCTGTTCTTAGTGAGCATATCATCGGTATAGACCTCCATGTTCCTCCCTATCTAGGGCTTAAACATCCTATTGACCAAGCGCTGATAGGTCGCTCCCGCATTCTTTAAATCGAATGGCATTGCTTTCTAACAAGAGTCCTCGGTCAGTAATGAAGGAGGGTATCTCTTGATTGATCGGACACATTCTAATTTGGTTACCAAAAAAGGCGTCTATGAAACTAAGATGTTCATGTCCAACTGTAGAGTCAACCAGCTAATCAATCCTCGGTAATGGGTAACTGTCTTTTGGGCATGCTCTGTTCAAGTCAGTGAAATTCACACACATTCGCCACTTTCCATTTGGTTTCTTCACCAAAACAACTATAGCCAACCACTCAGGGTACTGGGCCTCTTTGATAAAATCAACCTTTAGGAGCTTATCCACTTTGGCTGCTATTGCCTCATTGTGCTCCTTGGCGAATGTCCTCAGCCTTTGCTTAACGAGCTTATAATTCTTAGCTACATTAAGGCAGTGTGTAATTAGCTCAGGATGGATTCCCGGTATATTCTCGTATCCCGGGGCGAATACATCTTGATGTGACCTGAGAAACTCCACGAGCTCCGCTTGGTCGGTCTCAGCCAATAGAGCACTAATGAACACCTTTGCTTCTGGCTGTGCCTAACTGAGCGCGACACCGACCAGTTCCTCAATGGGTTCCGGTCTTGGCCTTATTGGGCCGTGTTCTTCATCCATTGTGTCCAGCATCATCACCTCCTTGCCTCTATGTTCCTATAATGAGGTGGTGTGGCATTCTCGAGCCATTAGCTGATCGGCTCCTACCTCTCCAACTCTTCCTGGGGTTGGGAACTTCATGGTCAAATTGTAGGTATCCGTAATTGCTCAAAAGAGATTCAAAGAAGTCCTCCATAAAATTGCATTATAAGCGGAAGGGCAGTCTTCCACCAGGAAAGTGATTTGTTGAGTTGACTGTTTGGGGCTGATTCCTATCATCAGTGGGAGTTCAATTGAACCCAATGGTTGCACCTTTTCCCATGTAAGCCCTACCAGAGGAGATTTTAATGGCATTAACTTGTTTCTCCCAATATTGAGTTGGTCAAACGCTTTGAGAAAGAGTATGTGTGTTGAGCTCCTGTTGTCAATCAAGATTCTTTGCATTCGATAATTTGCCACCACCATGGTAAATACCAACGGATCATCATGAGGATGTTGCACTCCGTGACCACCTTGGTCCGAGAAAGTGATGGGTTCTTGTGACTTACTTTTAACTGAGCGCTCGGTAACATGGACTTCATCAGAACTATTCCTTTTAAGCTTTCGTGTATGAGTACAACGAGAGGAACTAGTTTCACCTCCTCTTACAAATCCCCTAGCGATTACTTGGATTTATCCCGCTAATTCTCGATTGGGCTGTGGCTTATTTGGCTGCAATTGTTCCTTTCTCCCAGCTTTGTCTGCCACAAATCTCTTTAGCCCTCCTCTTCTGATTAGCAATTCTATCTGTTCTTTTAGGTCAAAACAATCTTTAGTGTTGTGGCCATGATCCTTATGGAACCTGTAGTATTTATCTTAGTTTATTTTTGGACTAGCTTTTTTTTAGGCTTTTTGGCTTTTTGACTTTTTTTTATAAAAAGTATATGTAAAATTATATAAAAAAGCCAACTGAAACTAAACAAGTAGGCTTTTTTAGAGGCTTTTAAACAAAAAGCTCCCAAAAAAGCTAGTACAAACGTAAGCTTAGTTTCTCCACTCTGGTGTGGTCCGAAGCTTTCTTGGCTACTTCAAATTGGGATCATCACGAATCTGTAATAACACCTGATCTACCAGAGTATTTAGGGGCGTGTACCTTTCAAACTGACTGAGCAGCAGTCGGGGCTTTTCTGGCTAGGCTCTTTGGAACTCCTCTTTTCTACTTCTCGAAGTCGCCTGGAGTGATCGGTCTCTATTATCCGAGAGCTTTCAGTGTTGTGACCTGGTTCAGTCTTTTGTTCTTCAGCCTTTCAGGCATTGAGGGCGCGCGTCTTTTGCATTCATGTGGCGCTGAGCCTGGACCACTAATTCAGTCATGTTAGCTGGAGGAGCCTTAGATAATGAGAGCAAAAACTTTGTAGGTTGCAGTCCACCCATGAACGCAGTTAAAACCACTTTATCGTCAATATTGACCCCTAAAAGGGCTTCGACATTGAACCATGAGACATAATCTCTCAGCGACTCCCTAGGTGCTTGTTTTACATTCAGCAAGTTGGTGGCCAATCTTCTGTGCTGCTGGCCTCCAATAAAATGTCCCTCAAAGATTCTACTCAGCTGGGTAAAACTTTCAATAGTCCCTAGCTTGAGCTGACTGAACCAAACCCTGACTGATTCCTTCAAAGTGGTTGGAAAGGGTCGGCACATGATTTCATTCGGAACTGTGTGGAGGTGCATAAAGGCTTTATACGCTTCAAGGTGATCAAAGGGGTCATTTGTTCCATCGAAGGCCTCTATTTGGGGCATTTTAAATTTGAGTGGAAGGGTCCATAATGGCTGGGAAAAATGGAAGATCGGTTCTTTGAATGAGTTAATTGACTCCTCCTATCATCTTTCTTTTTATAGCACCCATGACATTTTGGAGTTGCTATCTTATTTCTTCGATTTCTGCTTCCAGCATTGCTAACACTTTAGTTCAGTCTTCACGACACCGAGGCCCTTGTCCCAGGCTATGTTGATGATTATCTGTAGACACCCCAATTTGACCAAGCTAAATCTTAGGAACCCGTCTCGAATGCGCTCCAATGACGAAAATATGAGAATATGCTCAAAGATAGTCACAAGCAAGTGATATCATGAATTTGGTTTAAAACCCAAGAAAATCACCAAAAATACCTCTAGGCCATGCCATTCCGATACTCACAGCCACCACTTTTTAAAAACCCTAGAGCAGGCTGTGACTTTCTTTGTCACGACCGCAACTTTTTAAGCCTAATCGCGACTTTCAAGTCGCGATTGTCCTTTTTATTGCCATAAAGGTAGCGATTGGCACTGTACAAAAGCAAAAAGATAGCTGCCGTCACTTTTACCATTTTTTAGAAAGCTGGCAGTATTTTAGAGGGAGCCTATGTTGCCAATCTTGCCTATAAATAGGCTTCGATTTTCACGAAAACCAGAGAGAAGAGAGAGCCTGGAGGTCTAAACTTTATCAAAATACATTCTCACCCGATATTTCGATAGCCATTTCAAACTTTTTGGGTCTTGTTTGTGGTCTTGCTTGCATTGAGGGAGTTTGTAGAGCTTGTATCGGATTGGAGATAGCCTATTCTTACACTTGCGAAGCCATTCGAGGCTGATATTCACATGAGGTAACCATAGAAATCCACGACTCTTCTATAAACTCTCATTTTCTTCCCCCGAGGGTGTCGTGGATAAGGTTTCCATTATTTCCATTGTTTATTTGTCATTTATTTTAATATAAGCATTGTTCATTAAAGTTTTTCTTACAAATAGTTTATTCGTAGCTTTCTATTTCGTATATTACAGTCTCTTTTATTTCGTTTTGGCACTTACAAGCCCACTGAGCACATCAAAAACTTTCTGAGGTTCTGAAACATGACGGCAGTAACCTTCTAATGTTACGGCCGTGTGTTTTATTAAACTTACAGTCGTGGTCGTGACCTTGTTACCCATGGCCGACACCCTTTTGCCTCGTTTTCTCATGGCCGCAATATCCTGTTGTCACAGCCGTGATGTGTATGTAAGGTTAAAAACATGAAAACTCTCTTTAAAACTTTATGTTATTTGTTTATTTTAAGGTTTTTCTCCCTTTTTTATTTTCTATTTTGCTTTTTTCTTTTCTGTACTTCAGTTCTTGTTCTTACTGGGTAATAAGTGGTAGATCTAGTCTAGATCGAATAGATTGTGGTCTCCATTCTGTAGACCCCCTTTCTTTGCATGTTCTGTAGTTATGAAAATATGATGGCCGCGACCTTTTAATGTCACAGTCGCGTGTTTTGTTAAACTCACAATTACGGTTGTTAGTGCCTTTGTTAATGGTCACAGCTCTTATTTCCATATTTGTCACGGCCACCATATCCTCTTGCTACGGCCGTGAAGTTTTGTGAGGTCAGTGACATGAAAAATATGTTTCAAGCATTCTGTTATCCATTTCAATGATCTGTATGTCTTATTTTGAGATGTTGGTTGTATAGAGATGAAGGATGGTGGATCTAACCTAGCATAAATGGGTTATGGTCTATATTCTACATGGTCTGTCCATTTAAGTCTATATTAGGCCTTGAATGCTGATTTATACCCTTTGTTAGTCACGATCGTCAGATTTGTTTATTCTGTTTCTCTCGGTAACCCAGTATTTATCACGACTGCATGTTTTGTAACTCAGTTTGTTACGGCCGCAACATTTATTGCTACGACCGTGAGCTTTCTGCATGTTTAGTAGCTTGAAAATGATGTTCTAGTCTCATTGTTTACTCTGTATAGCATGTTTGTAACATGTTAAGGGTAGAAACGTTGTTACATGATTCTTAGATCTTTATTTGTTCATTTTATCACTTACTCGCATGTTTTTTTCACTTTGCTTTGCCCAAACAACACGTGTTTCCTTTAGAAATAATAACCAAGTTGCATGACCCTAGGATCGTAGTTAGGATTTTGTTTCTTTGCTTGTTTTTATTTGAACTCTGTTCAACCTCACATTCTGTATATATTATCTTTAAAAAGTATACAATAAGAACCAATATTGACAAAATAGAGGCCAACTTCACGGTTGGGCAAAAAAGATGCCTAACACATTTTTTTTTTGTACCTTAGCCCCTGAACCCTCTTTTTCTTTGGTTACATTTTTAAAAGACCAGAATCCTTCTTTTTGTTTTTCTTGGTTTTTCTCAAAAACCAAGTAAGACTCCATTTTTCTAAAAAAGGCGCTCGAATACTTTGGATTTTCTTGTTTTGAAAAGAAAAGAACATTTTTTTTAACAAACAATTGATATTCGGTGCACCCCTATCTTCCAAACAAGAAAACACACACGCAGTTTTTCTGGCGGCTCCGCTGGGACTGGTTTTTCAAAAATAATCATAAGAAATCTTAACTTGAAATGTCAATAGTTCTTATTGTAAACGTTTCATCAATATTCGCATTTACATTTGCATATTTGTGTGCTTGGTTCTCAAACTTCCGCTCCGCCTACCCGATACCCTGGTCAGTTTACTGTCTTTGGGCTATATCGGGGAAGCCAACAAGCTTTCTGGTCACATGCTTCCATAGATGTGACAAAAGAGTTATTGCATACCATTTGACCATAGCTTGCACCATTCCTGGCATTAGAAGGTATATTCTTGACTCTATTCAGAAGGTGTACTGAGTGCAGACCAACCAGCTTTCTTGTTTGCATATAATTTCTCAGAACTCTTTCTTTTAGGATCAATAAATCTTTTAGGGTTATGTGATTTTCATTTATGGATACTTTTGTTTGTATAGTTAAGACCCTGATTAAGACTCTTTTTTGTTTTTCTGTCCTATCGTCGAGAGTGAGTTGTTTCGAGTTTAGGCCCGGCTAATGAGTTCTTTGGTTTACGTGAATCCTTTTAGTTCAAAGACCCAGGATAAATAGCTCTGTGTAGACAAGAACTATACGCACTTGTGCCTCATGTCCGAGCGAAAGACTCAGACGTGTGGATCAGTTGAGACTACCGATGGCAGACCCAGAATTAACTATGGCAAATATGAGGAGGGTAAGACCCAGAATTACAGCGGACAATTGAGGGAGTCAACACTATAGTGACCAATCAAGCAAGGACCTAGACTCAGTGTCAAGCTCAGAACCAGGCTTTATAGACTCGAGTTGCGGACCTTAATATGGTTATCCTGAATGGCCAAGAGGTTGGAATAGGAGATAATATCTGGGATGATAATGTGGACCCTAAGGGAGCCCAACAAGTAGCTACACAGCCCGTTTGGTCGAGAATCCTAGAAATCTTAGCCACGAAGGAGTCAATCTTGTCTGATAAAGTCGATAAATTGAAAAAGATTTTGAGAAAAGCCCGAGGAGTTGAGGACTACATGTTGGATGTTGAGGGATTTTGCCTATTCCTCGACGCTAAGCTTCTCGGGAAGTTTAAGATACCCGACATGGAGAAGTTTGACAGAATCGGAGATCCAAGGATCTATCTGAGGATGTATGTGGGAACCCTGTCGCTGATGGGGATTAGTGACCAGTTAAAAGCTCAGCTCTTCCAACGGTCTCTGTCAGGAGCCGCTCAGAAATGGTTTTTATCTTTGGATGCTGCGAAAACAAGAACATGGGAAGGCATTGCTACCGCATTCGCCAACTAGTATAACTACAACATCCAACTCCATGTCACCACTTAGGAACTCGAGACTACCCGACAGGAGGCCAAAGAATCTTTTGTTGAGTTTCTAACCCGGTAGAGAGCTAAGGCAGTGAAAATGACAAACCGACCCACTAAGAAGGGGCAAGTGAGAATGGTGGTGAAGAACTTGCAGTCACAATTTTGCAAATATCAGATAATGCAGCCGTTGATGACATTTGAGCAAGTTTTTGATGCCGGGATACAGATAGAGGATGTACTACAGTCCGAGGTTATTGAAAAGGGAGAATCGAGCCAAAAAGTAGTCAGGAAGCCATATGCTAACAACTCAAATAATACCACCAATGTTGTGAGCCGAAGCTACGAAGTTAACCTGCTGAATCCCAACCCGAATCAAGCTTGCTCATCCGTCTAACCACCTACCCAAAATCAACCCCGAAACCAAAAGAGAACTTTCACCCAACGCATTGTGCCTATAACTTCCATCTTGAGCCGCCTGATTAAAAGGGGTGTTCTAAAGCATTTGGAGCCAACCCTGCCTCCAAACCCTTTACTCCCATATATAATTCGACCTAGTATTGTGCCTTCCACCAGGGGCACAGTTATTTAACCAACAACTGCATGAGGCTTCGGCATGAGTTTCAAGATTTGATAGACAACAAGGTGATCCCTCCACAAACCATTGTTCAGAAACCGAATGTTACCACCAATCTCGTGCCGAATCATACAACTTAGCAGAATGTGAACGCCTTTGAAAAAGGGCTGAAAAGTTTTGATCTCACAAAATTCATAGTCTCTATAACAAAACTAAAACCAGTTACGGGTTTGTTGTCCGGCCAGAAGATGTTGCTGATAAACGACCTTATTTAGGACCTGGTAGATGATGGTTTCGATAACTTCTCGATTTTTATCATCCATGAGGTAGAAGTTTTCCTTATCAATGGTGATGATGAAGAAGATGAAGAAATTAAATGCTTGTGGGAGGATTTGGCATGCCTTGAGGCAATAGATGAGTTGGAGGAAGCTATAGTTGACATCAAATAGCATATCCCGACTATTCCGAGCAATAATATAGCATGGCACCAAGGGGCAGCCTGGTATGCGAAAGCTGAGCGAGCTGAGTTTTAAAGCCGAAGGGACAGAGAAAATAGCATCAGAGACAGGAGAGTCTTCAAAAGGAAAGGAGGTCGACAGCGAGAGTAAACAGGAAGAAAATCCACCAGCTAGTGAGGAAACCGAGAAGAAGAAGGGGCCATAAGAGAAAGAGAAGGGTTCACCTCAAGTGAATTTGTCGAGAACCGCAAGTTTTATGTTCAACCCCTTCGTATATATCGTTCCTCTTCATGAGCCAAAATCGAGAACACCTCTATCCGAGGGAGCAGTCTTATGCTCTCTCTAAGTGGAATACCAAGAAAAGAATGGCATGTGGGAGTTGAAAAAAATAGAGCAGAAATTCAAGAATATAGAATACGATGAAGGAGAGGATGTGCCAAAATGGCATCTAATTATCAAAGAAGCATATGACCATGGAGAACCGTGAGAACCTTGGGGTCCTCCCCCACCCTATGATTATGAAGACCC
>JAULJZ010206198.1:7005-19105 GCA_032270985.1 Heliamphora pulchella
TAGTGTCACCCTTTTTTATTTTTAGTTGAATTTTTACAAATTTGATCTAATTTCTGTTTGCACTTATAAATACTTTTTCAAGGGTAACCTAAAAATTAAGAATAAAAAAAGGCTAAAAAGAAGTTCATTAGAAAAAAACAAAGTGTTCAAAATAAAAAAATCATCTTAACTCTTTAGAACCAAACGGTCCTTAATTTGTAGTTTTCAGTCTTTGTTGTTTTTCCACTTCTGTTCTATTGTAGCTTTCAGTCCATGCAGGGGCATCTCCATCCATTTGGCCATTTATATGGGAGATTCTAAATGCCCACCCATAATAATTGCATAGCCTATGTTTGGTTTAGTTTTTCTTGTGCTTTTTTTTTGTTTTTTATGAATTTGTTTATTTTTTTGAGCTAATTTTTTTACTTTTTCGATTCATCATAATAAAATAAATTTAAAAATATAATCATTTTGAAAAAAAACGAAAAAAAACCATGTAAAAGCCTTAAAGTGATTTTTTTGTCTTATCTGAACTTTTTTTATTTTTTGGTTAATTTTTTTTACTTTACTAATTTTTTATAACGAGATAAATTTAAAAAATATTATTATTTGAACTAACAAAAAAAACTATAAAAAAAACTATTTCACACGGTGCCTGAGTATATCATATTTTTTCTTATATATATATATGTAGAACTTTTGATGTGACATTTATATAGGTGTAAAAAACTTAACCATTAAAATGAAATAATTTTGACCTTCTATTTTGTTCTTTCTTATTCCTCATGTTTTTCTTTGTGAAAAAGTAATTTAAAAAATGTTAATTTTTATTACTTCTCCTTTTATCAATGAGATAAAAAAATAATATAGTTTTTACTTTTCTTACTTTTTCTATTTTTTACATTTAAAAATTACAAAACTAATAAAATTATATTTTTAATTAAGTGCCTTAAAATTAACTAATTAACTAATTATTAAATTGTTGATATTACTTTTTGATTCACTCTTAAATTTCTAAAATTAAAAATCTATCTATATAACACGATAGAACTTTTGATGTGACATTAATGTATGTATCAAAAATCTAACCATTGAAGTAAAACAAATAATTTTATTTTTTACTTTTACTATTTTTTTATTTTTTACCTTTACAAGTTAGCAAACTTATAAAGTTTTATTTTTAATTGAGTCTCTTAAAATTAGTTAATTAATTAATTATTAAATTATTAACAAGTTAGCAGACTTGATGTAACTTTCATATAGTAATTTAACGGTAGACAGAGCCTGAAATAATTAACGGTTTCGACTGCATTTGTATTAGAAAAGTAGTTCATGCATTTCGAGTCGAAGAAAAAAGTAATTTACGTAGTTATGTAATTACAACAAAGTGTGAATTTTTTTTATGGCGGTGGTTTTTGAATTTTTCTTGGTACTCTTGATATTTTAGTTTATTGTATCGCTTAATATTTTTTTTCTCTCTATTAATATAGAAGGTAATTGAGGTTGAGATTCTTTTTATTATTTTTTTATATGTATTATTCTTTGAAAAGTAAAGTTTAAAATTAAGTATTAGAATACATGAGTAATTTTAAGAAAAGAAATTGTAAGAGCGCCTTTAGGCACAAATATCTATAATATAATATATAAAACCTATAATTTATTAGAATCACTTGGTCAGTAAATTATTACTATGAGGCTTCTTATTAGCCACTTTTATGAGACCCGGTTCCTCTTCTTTTTTATCATGTACATTTGAGGTGTTAGTTTTGTTTCATCGTTTTAGAACAGCATATGTTATACGTGTTTTTAGCATTAAATGCATGATAAGTTGTTTTTGTCCTTAAATGTGTTCGGTTGCGTTTGGTTGGACGAAAAGTATTTTTGTGATTTCTTTTCGAGGTTTTCGAACTTGTGTATGTTCGTGGGTGTTGATATGGCTAGTTTGGTTGTTTTGTAACGAGGTCGTGATCTATTTTCCCCCATTGGCGTTAGGGTTTTCTTTCTCTGTAACACAGTCAACTGAAGTGGGATGGTCAGTCGACTGGATGGGCAGTATGTTGGTTCAATCGGCTGAGCTGGGCAAGTCAGTTGACTGAACTGAGTTGGTGGAGATTTTTAACTTTCTAGTAGCCTTCGTCAGTCGACTGAAGGAGGAGGTTCAGCCGACCAAACTCCTGTTTTGGCGTGGTCTACAAATATCCAGCCCTAGATATTTTCTTAGATATTTTCTTAGATATTTTCTTTTCTATACAAAAGCTCCACCTTTTCTCTCGCTTTTCGGGAGACCTGGGCTTGATTTTTGACGATTAGTTAGTAGATCCTTACTTTTTCTCACCTTGTGCTTCGCATCTATCCGGACAAAATCTCGTTTTGACGAAATTCAGTTTTTCAAGCGTCGAATTTTGATTCATCGAGGTAGGATCTTAGACTATCTTGTTGTTAAAGAATGCTACGTGCGATTATATGCTTTTCTATCATTGAAAATGCTATAAATGTTTATTTTTATGTTTAAACCATGTTTGTTTGGATAAAAAGTATATTTTGCGCTTTTTCTTGGTTTATTATATGTTGTGGACGCGTGGATGTCCGTGGTTTTCAAAAAAAAGATTTGAAAAAGAAGAGATTTTTGTAGGGTCTTGAAAATCATGTTTTGAAAGTTTGGAGCTAACCCTCCGAGTTGAGTCTCAAAATTTAAACGTTTTGGTAAAAATAGGGAAAACAAGTTTGAATGTTGTTCGGTCTCCATGAATAGTGGATAACGTGACGGATGGCCATTTGATCCTTTTATATATGATTAATGTATAGTTTTAAATGTTTTTGTAGTCGAGCTACGTGTTGGTTTTTAATGATCCTATAGATGTGCCGTGACAGTGTGTGTGTATATAGGCCTCCATTGTTCCTCGGTGAAAATCCAAAAACTTGCATTGGTCGGTGCTTCGCTCATCGGGTTAATCGCCATAAAAAAGTGGTAGGTGCTTCACTCATTCGGTTTAAGCCCGTAAATGAAGTGGTTGCCCTTGTGTGTGGCGTATGTTGTTGTGACTCTATATAGAACTTTTCATTACTTGGCGAGTCTCTATATGGCTTGGGTCTAGGGTAATGGGCAGAAGTCTATAATTGTTACTTTTGTCTCGGGTGTGATAGAATCGGTACATAGGAATCATTGTCAATTGTGTGAACCGAGTGGAAAATAACACTTTGTTACTACGTGGTTATAACAATGAAAAACTATTTTGAGGCTTGTGTGAGTCAGATGGAAAGTTGGGGTTTTTGAGTAGGAAAATCGTTTTAAGGCTCGTACAGTTGAGTCGATTTTATATTATGTGATTGCATATCCTACTTTACTCCATCATAATTTGTTTCTATTGAATTTCAGCTCACGTTGTGAGATTTGTGAAAATCTTTTTCAGGTGTAAACGATCACGAGGGATGATCTAGAAGTACCCGTGGTGGTGGAAGGCTTCTGTGTAGTTTTTCTTTTTGTCATGTAATCCTATACTTTTACATATTCTGCCTATTTCTGGAGGCGTGTTTTGTAGGCCTCGAGGTGATATATTATGCATGCATGGATTGTTTTGAGAGAAGAATCCCAGGTACTCTTTTTGATTCCAAATAATGTATATACATTTTGCTTAATTATTTTACAAATAAAACCTTATTTTCGTGACGGTGGTTCGGTGGAATTTTATGTGATCTTGAATTTTAGGGCCTGACAACTTGGTATCAGAGTTTTGAGTTTAAATATCTAAGAGCCGTGGAAAGAGGGTGCATCACCTTGTAAGGATGATTGCGTATGCTTGATTACACGTGTTTAAGTATTTTTATAACATGAGCACGATAGCTTGTTGAACATGATAGCTTGTGTATACGTGAGTATGGAGGTTAGACCTTAGGATTGATCAGTCTTGCCTTAGGGTATTTGGATTAACAAACTTGGAAGCCAAGTTAAAAATACGTTTGACCGACGTATTTTTTAGTAAAGAATCTAAGTAGGTTATCCAAATTAACGCGTCATTCTTGTCGGTTCACCTCGGTATGTGAGTTGTGTATATATAATCTTGAATGACTATGTGTTAGCATGATTATGTGTTTTATGTTCTATGTTAGCAATGACATGTTGAACAAAAGCTTATGTTGTTATGTTGCTTCCGTGTGGAAGTTATGTCTCCGCAGGGAGGACGAGGCCGTGGTTGGGGCTGAGGCCGCGATTTAGGTCAAAGGGATGTTCCAGTCCCAGATGTTGGGGATGCTAATGCTCCCTAAGGACATGTAGATGGGGTAGACTTGTTGCGTGAGATGGTAGGCTCCATCCGGTAGCTAGTCGAGGCTGCTAGGGGGAGAGAGAGTGTTCCCGAGTCGAGGGCGATAGTTGCAATGCGCGAGTTTCAACATCTTGACCCTCCTACCTTTGTTAGGGATCCCAATCCCAAGATAACCACAGAATGGTTGGAGCTGGTGACCAGGATTCTGGATACGCTTCAGATAGTGGAGGATGATCTGAGAGTTGCGTTCGCTACATTCTAGCTAAGAGAGGGCGCCCACGAGTGGTGGAAGTTTGCCAGAACTTAAGTGGGAGACACTTGGGATGCTTTGACACACAGGGTTAGAGAGAGTATGAGTTAGTAGGGCGGGGGAGGTGCACAATTTCAGAGGCGCAAAAGCAAGCGCCATAGGTCGTTTGGTCCGGGTTCTCATCCTGCGGGATCGTATCAGTCGCCGTTGTCTACACTTGCACCTTTAGTGGCTTTAACGAGAAGGCCAGAGTAGAGAGAAGTCATTTGTTATCAATGTAGACAGGTGGGGAATCGTGCATCGGAGTGCCCACAAAGGAGGCAGTTTTAGAGTTCAGTGCCTGTTCAGTCACAACAGAGAGAGCCACCAGTTTGTTATGGATGTGGCCAGTCAGGACACATTCGTTGGAACTATCCTCGAGGAAAGAGTATATAGAGTACGGTAGGAGCACCAGTTGTTCTGCCCGTGCAGGGACGATAAATTTATTAGCAGCCTGTGGCGCAAACGTCTAGGATTGCAGATGGGGGTGCCTCAGTATAGTTAGTGAGGCAGTCGATAGTTCAGGTGTACGATGGACAGGCTAAAGCACCACAGGGCAGGGTATACGCCCTTATTGATCTCAGTTCTTCCATAGCACTGGTCATGTCTAAGGTTGCAGCTTTTTTATTTGGGCCAAAGTTCTTATCAACACAGGAGTATCGCATTTTTTTATTTCCACTGCTTTTTCATCTGCATTGGGGTTGGAGACAGACTGGTTGGGTAGTACGTTGAGTGTAGAGACCCCTCTCGGTGGGAACGTGATGTTGGGTCGGGTTTGTAGATCCTGTGAGTTTGAGGTCACCGATCGCTGTTTAGAGTTTGATTTTATCATTCTAGACATGACCACGTTTAATGTCATCCTAGGGATGGACTGGCTGACCATTTATCGTGCCTTTATCGATTGCGATCGACAGAGGGTATCGATTTGTACGCCTGAGGGTGATTTCTTTTGTTTCATGGGTGATCGGGATAAGGGTTTGGTGTCCATACCGAGTGTTGTCCAGAATCGAGGGAATCTGGGGTTCCTCTTTTCTGCTCTCATGTTGGCCGAGGTGATTGGGGTTCGAGGGAAGTTTCTCCCAATGGTTTATGACTATTCAGATGTCTTTCCTGACGATCTGTTTGAGTTGCCACCAAGTCGTGAGGTAAAATTTTCTATCGATCTTATTCCAGGAGCTGCTTCTATTTCTATGCTATCTTACCACTTTGCACCGACTGAATTGTGAGAACTCAAGGTACAGTTTTAGGAGTTGCTTGATAAGGGATTTGTACATTCGAGTACGTCACCATTGGGAGCTCCAACTCTTTTTGCTAAAAAGAAGGATGGATTCTTGAGGTTGTGTATTGACTACCGAAAGTTGAATCAGGTAACGATGAAGAACAAGTATCTTATGCCGAGAATTGACAACTCGTTCAATCAGCTAAAGGGTTCGAGTTGCTTTTCAAAGATTGATTTGAGATCATGGTATCATCAGTTGAGGATTAGGGACGAAGACATAGCGAAGACCTCCTTTCGAATTCGTTATGGTCATTATGAGTTTTCGGTTATGCCGTTTGGTTTGATGAACGCTCATGCGGCATTCATAGATTTGATGAACAGTATCTTTCATTAGTGTCTAGACAGTTTTGCGGTTGTGTCGTGGATGATATTCTTATATATTCATCCACAAGGGAGAGGCATGAAGAACACTTGCGTATTGTTCTACAAATTTTGAGATAGCATCATTTGTACACAAAGTTTGAGAAATGTGAGTTTTGGATGTCCGAAGTGAGATTTCTTGGACATGTGATATCGAAACATGGAGTATTAGTGAATTCTTCGAAGACTGATGCAGTGATCGACTAGGAACGATCAAAGAATGTATTTGAGATCCACAGCTTTTGGAATCTAGCAGGCTACTATCGACGATTTGTGAAAAACTTTTTCAGACTTGTCGCGCCGATGACGCGTCTTATACGGAAAGGAGTCATTTTTGTTTGAAGTGAGCCTTATGAGCTGGCATTCCAAGAGTTGAAGAGGAGGTTGACTAGTGCACCAGTGTTGGTTATTCTAGAACGAGGTTTGGGTTACACAGCGTATTGTGATGCATTGCATGACGGCTTGTGTTGTGTTCTGATGTAGGAAGGTAAGGTTGTGGCTTATAGATCTCGGCAGTTGAAGGTTCATGAGAAGAATTATCTGACACATGATTTGGAGTTGGCAGCCGTGGTCTTTGCCTTGAAGGCATGGCGACACTACCATTACGGTGAGCATTTTGAGATTTTTTCCGATCACAAGAGTTTGAAATACTTATTTTCGTAGAAAGACCTGAATCTACGCCAATGATGGTGGATGAAGTTTTTGGAAGATTATGACTTTGAACTACAGTACCATCCGGGGAAGACCAATGTCATGGCCGACGCTCTTAGTAGGAGATCTCATGTTCGTTAGCTTTCATTGCCATATGAGAATGGAACATGCTTGGAGTGGTTGGTGAGTTTGATCTATGTCTCGGGGAGATAGGGAAGGGTGTGACTTTATTTTCAGTAGTTTCACGATCTATGTTGGTTGCTCATGTGCTGAAGGTTCAACAGACAAATCAAGAGACTCATATGATATGGGATCGTGTTGTTAATGAAAAGGATACCATGGGATGGGTTGTGAGCCCAGATTAGGGCTTGGATTGGTAGGGAGATTATTTATACCAAAGTCATGTCGTGCCGATGTACTACATGATTTTCATTATTCTCACCTTGCAATGCATCCAAGAGACACTAAGATGTACCATAATCTACGCTGTCGGTTCTGGTGAAAGGGAATGAAGAGGGATGTGATTCGATTTATTTCTCGGTGCCTTACTTGTCAGCAGGTAAATGCGGAGTATCAATGACCGATAAGATTGTTACGACCATTGCCAATATCATAATGGAAATGGGAGAACATCACGATGGACTTTGTATCGGGACATCTTAGATCGCCTAAGGGACATGACGCTATTTGGGTTATAGTCGATAAGCTGACAAAATTTGCACACTTTCTTCCCATTTGCGTGAAAGATTTTATGGATAAATTGGGTAGGTTGTACGTCAGCGAGATAGTTCGTTTACACGGAATACTTGTATCTATTGTTTCGGATCGAGACCTACGCTTTACATTGCGCTTTTGGCAAAACCTTCAAGTGGCTTTGGGGACGAGTTTGACGTTCGCAATGCTTTTCATTCGCAGATGGACGGACAATTCGGGCATACTATACAGATCTTGGAGGATATGTTGCGAGCTTGTGTGCTTGATTTTCGGGGTTCTTGAAAAAATCACCTACCGTTGGCAGAGTTTGCATATAGCAACAGCTATCAGTCCAGTATTGGGATAGCACCTTTTGAGGCTTTATATTGCAGGTCGTGTAGGTCGTCAGTGTGTTAGACGGATGTGGGAGAGACAGCAGTTTTAGGTCCAGACTTGGTGCGTGAGACAGTAAAGAAGATCATGACTGTGATTCACCAACATCTAGTGACAGCTTAGAGTTGTCAGAATAGCTATGCTAACCAGAGGAGAAGACCTTTGGAGTTTAAGGGGGGGGACCACGTGTTTTTTAAAGTCTCGCCACGCAGAGGTTTGATGAGGTTTGGCCGTAGCGGGAAGCTATCACCGCGTTTTATTAGGCCGTTTGAGATCCTTGAGAGGATTAGGGAGGTAGCATACTGTCTGGCTTTACCACCTAAGTTGACATATGTGCATAACGTGCTTCATGTTTTTATGCTTCAAAAGTATGAGCTTGACTTGTCACAAGTGCTGAATTGGGCTGAGTTATAGGTAGGTGAGGATATTACTTATGAGGAGCGACCTGTGAAGATCCTGAACACGAAAGAGCAAGTGTTGAGAGGGAGAACCAACCATTACTAATGTAAGGGTTCTATAACTTCATCGTGGTGTTAAGGAAGCGACGTGGGAGCTTGAGTCCGGAGTTCGTACTAGATATCTGGAATTGTTTGCTTTGTGACCTTGTAGCAAATTTTAGGGACGAAATTCCTTAAGGAGGAAGAGTTGTGAGACTAGGTTCCTCTTCTTTTTTATCATATATATTTGAGGTGTTAGTTTTGCTTCATCGTCTTAGAACAGCATATGTTATACGTGTTTTTACCGTTAAATGCATGATAAGTTGTTTTTGTCCTTAAACGTGTTCGATTGCGTTTGGTTGGACGAAATGTGTTTTCGTAGTTTCTTTTTGAGGTTGTTGGACTTGTGTATGTCCGTGGGTGTTGATATGGCTTGTTTGGTTGTTTTGTTGTGGTGTTGTAATCTCTTTTCTCCCATTGGCGTTAGGATTTCCTTTCTCCATAACCCAGTCGACTGAAGTGGGAGGTCAGTCGACTGGATGGGCAGTGTGTTGGTTCAGTTAACGGAGTTGGGCAAGTCAGTCGACCGAACTTAGTCGGTGGAGATTTTTAACTTTCCAGTAACCTTCGTCAGTCGACTAAAGGGGGAGGTTCAGTTGACTGAACTCTTGTTTTGGCATGGTTTATAAATATCTAGCCCTAGATATTTTCTTAGATACGCAAAGCTCCACCTTCTCTCTAGCTTTTCAGGGGACCTGGGCTTAGTTTTTGATGATTAGTTAGTAGATCCTTCCTTTCTCGCCTTGGGCTTCGCATCTATCTGGATGAAATCTCATTTCGACAATGTTCGATTTTTGAGGAGTCGAGTTTTGACTCATCAAGGTAGGATCCTAGACTATCTTGTCGTTAAAGGGTGCTACGTGCGATTGTATACTTTTCTATCATCGAAAATGCTATAAATGTTGATTTTTATGTTTAAATCATGTTCGTTCGGATAAAAAGTATGTTTTATGCTTTTTCTTGATTTATTACATGTTGTAGACGCGCGGATGTCTGTAATTTTCAAAAAGGAGGTTTGAAAACGAAAAGATTTTTGTAAGGTCTTGAAAATCGTGTTTTGGAGGTTTGGAGCTAACCCTCGGAATTAGTCTCGAAATTTAAACGTTTTGGTAAAAAAATGAAAAAAATAGGTTTGAAATGTTATTCAGTCTCCATGGATAGTGGATGACGTGGCGGATGGCCATTGAATCTTTTTATATATGATTAATGTATAATTTTAAATGTTTTTGTAGTCGAGCTACATGTTAGTTTTTAATGATACTATAGATGTGTCGTGACAGTGTGTGTGCGTATGTGGGCCTCTATTGCTTCTTGGTGAAAGTCCAAAAACTTGCGTTGGTAGGTGCTTCGCTCCGTTAGGTTAATCCCCATAAAAAAGTGATAGGTGCTTCACTCCTTCGGTTTAAGCCCGTAAATGAAGTGGTTACCGTTGTGTGTGGTATACGTTGTTGTGACTTCGTATAGAACTTGTCATTATCTGGCGAGTCTCTGTATGGCTTGAGTCTAGGGTAATGGGAAGAAGTCTATAGTTGTTACCATTGTCCCAGGTGTAACAGAGTCGGTACAAATGAATCATTGTTAGTTGTGTGAACCGAGTAAAAAATAACGCTTTGTTATTATTTTTCTTTAACTGTTAGACATTATTTGTATTGTTTGAAATACGTGGTTTTAACGATAGAAAACCGTTTTGAGGCTCATGTGAGTCGGATGGAAATTTGGGATTTTTGAGTAGGAAAATCGTTTTAAGGCTCGCATAGTTGAGTTGATTTTATACTATATGATTGCATATCCTGCTTTACTGCATCAAAGTCTATTTTTATTGAATTTCGACTCACGTTGTGGGATTTGTAAAAATCTTTTTCAGGTGTAGGCGATCACGAGGGATGATCTAGAAGTACCTGTGGTAGCAGAAGGCTTCTGTGTAGTTTTTCTTTTTTTCATGCAATCCTGTACTTTTACATATTCTGTATGTTCCTGAAGACGTGTTTTGTAAGCCTTGAAGCGATATATTATGCATGCATAGATTGTTTTGAGAGAAGAACCCTAGGTACTCTTTTTTATTCCAAATGACGTATATACACTTTGGTTAATTGTTTTACAAATAAAATCTTATTTTCGTGATAGTGGTTTGGTGGGTTTTTACGTAACCCTAAATTTTAGAGCGTGACAATTTTTTTGACATTTTTTGCCTGCTCTTCTCTGTTATCACTTGCAAATTTTGTAGGGCATTTGCAACATTTACCTTGCCCAACCCAAGTTCTTGTTTTCCTGCTAAATTAATTTCCCTAAGGGGTTGGTTTTTTTTAATTATTATTTAAAAAACCCCAATCTAACTGCTTCAAAAGTATGAAATTAAAATAACAGAAAATAGCAAGCCGGGATACGGCGATTGCTTTAATTATTTATGCCAGGCAATAACCAATGATTATCCTGGTGCTATTTTGATTTGAAATAAATTTGTCAATTGTGATAGCATTATAAAAAAAAATTGTGATAGTTGTAATTTAATATATATAAGTTTTAATATCATTCTTATTAGAAATAAAATTTTATTAATTGTTCTCAACTATTTGATTTAAATTAGAAGAATAATATTAAATAAATCTTCATAAATTGTAATATAAATTCTGTTAGAATCCAGTCCTTGTGAATGAGCAGAGTTGGGTGCTCTTATTTTATGACGGTAGGACAATTGCTTCCATTACGTAATATAAATTGTTTTTGAAACTTCTCAAAAAAAAAAAAGACCGAAAAAATAGTTCATAAATAGAGAGAAGAATAACATAAGGAAAAGTTTACATAAAATGTTTGTAAGAAAATATAACAACAACGAATGGATGCATCAACTTAGATGTGTTTTATTTGCATGTGTTGAAATTTAATCACTAATTTTCAAATACAAATGGAAGTACATCAATGCAGACACTAGAAAGAAAATCATGCAATGATATCCATGGGTTAGTATAATCTGTGTACGCACACGGGTGAAAAAGAGAATTTACTATAACTGTAGATTACTCTCGTGCCCGAGTATTTTTTTTAACTCTCTCATAAAATCAAAAATATTCCAAAACTTGACACCTATAACCTGAGTCTTAAAACAAACCTCATTTTTCTATTCAAAGATTACTCTCGTGCCCGAGTATTTTTTTTATCTCTCTCTATATTTCTATCTCTTTAATTTAACTCTCTATACAATAATTAGAATTATATAGTTCTATTTATAACAAAACCTTAAAATCTTAGCTCCCACATAATCATAAATCCCTACATGTATTAAATTTTTTATGGATTCATGACTTTAGCTCAGTCTAAATATATATAAATAAAATTCTAATTATATAGGTATGCAAAATACGAGACACACATCCAACAACATGGGAGAAATAGGAATTGGTACATGAACGTTGTTCCTCAAATAAACATGGAAAGGGTAGATACACTCACATGGATTGCAGAAAATTCTGGGGTTTTCTCCATATCCTCTTTATATAAGCTTATGAAATCACAAGTGACAACAAAGGAAAAGACTTTTGATTTGGTTAAGAAGAATGTTGGCCCACCAAAAGTACAACCATTTCGTTGGCAGGCAATTATAGATTGACCTTCTATGTCTAGGTTGTTGGAATATTAGATTTAGATTGATTAGAATATTCCTTTATTGTTTATCCCTATTCGCCTATAAATAGGCCATATA
>JAULJZ010206229.1:0-19104 GCA_032270985.1 Heliamphora pulchella
CACAAGAAGGTCAAACTTGAATCGAAAAGGCCATCTACTATTTAAGCAAGAAGATGATAGGGTCAAAAATACGATACACGCCACTGGAGAAGACATGTTGGGCCTTGGTTTGGGCTTTCCAAAAACTGAGGCATTACATGCTATCTTTCACAGTGAATATCATCTCCCAGATGGACCCGTTGAAGTACCTATTCGAAAAGCTGACACTAACAGGAAGGTTGGTTCGATGGTTGCTGTTGTTATTTGAGTTTGATCTCTAATATGTCACCCAGAAGTCAATCAAGGGTAGGGCAGTGGCAGAATTCTTGGCTGACCAACCAGTTGAAGGAGGTGAAGACATAAAATTTCAATTTCCTGACGAACAGCTGATGAAAGTCGGGGATGACAAGTGGACTCTATATTTTGATGGCGCATCTAACCAATATGGCTATGGAATAGAAATCCTCCTTATCACTCCTGACGAATCACACGTCCCCTTGTCATTAAAGCTCAATTTAGAAGTTACTAACAATTAGGCTGAATATGAAGCATGCTTAGTAGGATTGGAGGCAGCCTTGGAATTTAGGGCAAGAAAGCTGGAAGTCATTGGAGACTCGGTACTGGTAGTTTCACAAGCGAGAGGAGAATAGAAAGTCAGGGACCTAACCTTGATTCTCTACCACAAAGAGCTAGAGAAACTGATACCGTGTTTCGAATCAGTGATCTTTACCCATGTGCCAAGACTGCAGAACAAGTTTGCCAACACACTGGCCACCTTAGCATCCATGATTGACATACCACCCAGAGTTTAGATGAGGCCTTTGATAATTGAGCAGAGGAGAAAGCCGGTATATGAGATGACGGCTGCTATTAAGGAAAGCACTGAAGGCCTTCCATGGTACTTTGACATTCAAAATTTCGTAGAGAAAGGAGAGTATCCCAAGTTTTTTAGCAAAAAGGACAAAAGGGCGATACAGAGACTATCTACACAGTTCGTCATTTGCGGCGGTAGACTATACAAACGAGGACATTTTGGGGTTAATAAGCTGTGTGTCAACACCGAAGAAGGACAAGAGCTGATGAAAGAGATACACGCGGGAGTCTGTGGGCCACACATGAGCGGGAACATGTTAGCCAAAAAGATCCTATGACAGGGATATTTTTAGATGACGATGGAGACATACTGTATACAGTTCGTGCGAAGGTACCACAAGTGTCAGATTCACGCAAACCTCATGCACGTTTCCCCGTCTCAGCTGTATAACCTCACGTCACCATGGTCATTCTCGGTATGGGGCATCGATGTGATCGGTAGAGTAACATTGAAGGCATCTAATGGACACGAGTTCATTCTAGTGGCCATTGACTACTTTATCAAGTGGGTGGAAGTAGCCTCCTACTCGGTATTGAAGGCCGCTCATGTTGCTAAATTTATCAAGCAAAACATCATCTGCTGGTACGGAGTCCCACATGAGGTCATCTCAGACAACGGTTCACATTTCCAAGGGGGGGTCTTGGATCTTTTCGAGGAATACCGGATAGTAGCCCACAGGTCCTCGCCTTATCGGCCTCAGACCAATGGAGCAGTCGAGGCAGCAAATAAGAATATCAAGAAAATTCTGTAAAAGACGATCAACTCACATAAAGATTGGCCGAAACATCTACCGTTTGCGCTTTGGGGATACAGGACGTCAATCAGAACTTCAACAGGAGCTACGCCATACTCTTTAGTATACGGAATGGAAGCTGTGCTTCCCATCGAAGTGAAAATCTGTTCACTAATAGTAGTGGTCGAGGCCAATATTCCAGAAGCAGAATGGCAGAGGAATCGAATGGATGAGTTGCTCTTGTTTGATGAAGGAAGACTGCAGGCACTGTTTCATGTACAAGGGTATCAAAGGAGGATAGCTCGAGCATTCAATAAAAAAGTCAAGACTCAGGATCTCAGAGAGGGAGATTTAGTTCTTAAGAAAATCAGAGCTCCTATCTTTGACCCTGGAGGCAAGTTAAAGCCAAACTGGTCCGGACCGTTTCTCATCAAGACCATCATGACCGGTGGTGCAGTTATCATCATGGATTTGGATGGTAATGTGTTCTACACCCCAGTTAACCTCGACTAGCTCAAAAAGTACTATCCCTAAGGTAAAAATAAAAAAAAAGATAATAAATAAGCTCGCTGAGTTGAAAATAAAAAAGGCAACTTAGGAAAAAGTTAGAGCAGCCCGTAAGGTCGAAAACCCGAAAGGGCGACCTTTGTAAAAATTAAGGCATCACAAAAGGAGAGTGTTAATACCCGAGTGAAAATCAAACCCGAACTACGTTAAGGCCTGATTCCACATTTTGGGATATGGAGGGAGCTTCTTTTAAGAAGTCCGGCCACATTATTTATTTATTTATTTATTTTAACCATCTTTAAAGACTAATGCAAATTAATTTATGAATTTTGATAAAACAGTTATTTAATTGAACTAAGAAAGCTCTGAATAAATTTGAACTATCTTGAACATAAAGTGGAAGTTTTCATTACTTTCAAATCAGAATTACAAAGATTTTGAAAGGAAGGGCACGTAGGTCCCAAACTCTACAAATAAAAAGAAAGCGGTGAAATTTTCAAAACAAAGCAGAAATCCTCAAACCCCCCTCCTCTTTGCCGCTTGTTTCCCCTCTTCTCTATCTTTTTTCTCCCGATCCTACATCAACCACGTCTTGTACTCAGCAAAAAGCTAGGGGCACTGCAGTTCCTATATCTCCATCCGTGAGCGAGATGGCCAGGCATCCTGGTACGATGCTAGAAATGGGGCCCGCAGCATAGATGAGAATAGACGGCCTCGAATACTAGAAAAGATGATCTGACTGCGACCAAATTGGCCGTAAAATCCGATAGGGGTAATAGAAGGTGGTCTAACGCAGGCCAACCAGCAGTACACCAGAATGATCCATAGTGGTCAGAGTCATAGCAGGAATCCGCCAACAAGGGTACTGTCAGGTAATAATTGGGCCACTAAGAGAAGAAAGAAACTATAGCCAGGCTACCTCAGTGTCACAAATTTGATAACGCGGGCGATAAAGGAAAGCAACGGCATTGTGCCTATCAGTGGGAGGCTTCTGTACAAGGTTCACCTTCTCCATCAGCAAGATCTGTAGCAAGAGTTAAAACAATGAGAGAAAAGCTTTGCAGTGTGACAGAATGTTTGATGCAGAGAAAGATGTTGAGCTTACCTGAAGAAGTAAAGGGGTGCCAACAAAGGTGGTGGTCTCACCATGGTGAATAGCGTCTAAGCCCAGCAGCGTCTTGGCTAAAATAAGTGGCACGAAGTCCCTCCCCATCCACATTTGACCAGCAATATCAACCAGGGTGCAACTAACTCGCCCGCCAGAAGAGACAAGAAGATACTGGGCCAAAAGGCAGAAGCAAAGTGCATAGCGTCGCCGCAGCTAAAAACCAAGGTCACTAAGGTCACCAGTAGGACAGAATCTGTCAATGATCCAGGGTATGTCAAGATAGTCATCATGTGTCAGGAGAGAGGCCTCCATCCTAGATAGACCACAAAGCTGTATCACCTACTGACGGGTAGAAAGAAAGAAGGTAGGGACTACAACAGAACTCCGCGGGGCTTAGTCCAAAATGGCATCAAACTCCTCTACATTGGGGCAGAGTTCTTCAAGGTTGAACCGAAAGACATGAGACTGCGGATCCCACAGTTGTGCAGCAGCCATCAGTAAAGGCCTATTAATCTCCACGGTCCTCAGTGAGAAAAGAGCATTAAGGCCAAATGGGGCGAAGTGCAAACGCTCAATGTGGGAAAATGCTTCACTCCATAAAGAAAGAGGAGAAGCCATTTGAGTCGGAATGACAGTAAATGGGGCGTCCAAGACTGTATTTATAAGGCTAAAAAGGGCAAAAAATCAAAATTTTGGCCAAAAGTACATTCAGTGTGGCGACCACCACCTTGGAGTAGGCGATTGCTAACTTCAAAAAGCATAGTATAGTGACATCAGCCCTTTGACCAGGCGACCGCCAGGTTTAAAATAGCAACCGCCATGTCAGTCTCCTTATAAGTGGTGACCGCCATGTTTGAAAACATAGCGGGTATGTGTTTGCAGTCTATGTGAATTGTGGCAGTTGAACTATGCATCCCTAGCAGTTTAAGCTGTAAGTGAAAGAGAATCATACAAGCAGATGAATATAAGGCAATAAATGGCGCGAAGGCCCAAAATATACCAGAAAGTGACAAAAATGTGTAAAAATTGGGGCACCCAAGCCCAATAAACAGCGAACTGGGGCACATAGGCCCATGAAGCAGGTAAATATATAAAAATGTGTCAAACTAGGGCACGCCGGCCCATCAAAATAAATGTAGCAGAAGAAAGATAAAACTAGGGAAGGGGGGAAGCTCTCTCTCAGGTGTGCCTCGAGCGGACTCGACGGGAGGAAGGGCCAACCTCCTCCGAGCTGTCATCCTCGAAGAGTCTGTCAAAGTCATCGCCATCATCACTGCCAGAGGAAGAGACAACTCTGGACCGTCTCTGAGCAGATGAGACTGACCCTCTGGAACGTGCCTGAGAAGATGCCCGGGAACCACGACCTCGAACCGAGGCTGGGGCTGGAGCAGGAGGCCTTACCGGAATTGGTGGCGGCACTATACCGATAGCTGGAACTGGAGGCTGTCAAGAGAAAAGTAAGATTCAGAATAGAACAAAGATAGAAAAATGTAAAAAAATTGAAAGAGCACGCAAGCTACTCACAACGGCTACTAGCGTGAAAGCAATGCCGGTTGCTCGCATCGAGGCATCCATCTGTCAGACCAGTACCCTCAAGCCGGTGACCATCAGCATCGTACGGTCTAACCAAGCCTGATCAACTTGCAAAAGGAAACAGTTTAGGTAAACTAGACAGAAAAAAAGGACAAGTGACTGAAGGAAAGGTAGGAAACTAACCTGGCCGATGTCAGCCCTAAACTCCGGCGCTGGCAGAACAGGGATTGGTAGAGAAAAAGGGAAGCCATACGCCACGGTCTGGACACCCTATGGAATCTCTGTGCCCCGCATCCCGCCAGCAGCATCGCCAGCACCATCACCAGTAGTAGCAGCGGCAGCTCCCACTCTAGCATCAGCAGCGGCACCAACACTAGCTCCCTCATCCTCTGGCATACGTCTCCTCCTACTGCCAGTCGAGCTGGGTCCTAATGGACCCAGTAGATGGGCTTGGGCCCAGGCCATGTAATCTCCCTCTGCCACTAGCAGCTCAGTAGCTGAGGTCCCCACCAGCTCGAGGAGAAGATCAAACCAGCTCAGATGATCAGTCTGGCGCATGCAAACTGGAGGGACCACTGGAATTCGAAAGTGACCCAGGCCGAGTGACTGGCAAACCACTCGCTCTCCTAGATAGTACTCCCGTCCAAATGGGCCCTCCAGCAAGATACGTCTCGCGGCAATGTCACGGCTGCGCATCAGGTCTGCGGCGGCCCAATCCTCTACCCCATGCCAGACATCCCAATGAACCTACAGAATACAGTGAACAGCGCAGTACATAATAATTGATAAATGTAATGATCAGTGAACAGTATACAGTGAATGGTGCAAAGAACAGTGCAGTGAACAGTGCAGTAAGTAGTATAATGCAGGAAGCAGGGAACAGAATAGTAAGTAGTAAATAGAGATACCTGGTCAGGGGTCAGCCGGTCCAGTGATACCCGGAACCGATCGATATCCTTCCCCCCAGCCTTCTTCCCCTTCAGCCCTCGGGACCACCAGGCTGTACGGGGAATGACTGAAGGGTCCGCTGAGGAGTTCACCGGGACATGAAGCTTGAGGAACTCGTAAGTCCACAACTCCAAAGAGGAAGATGTTAGCAGGCAAATGATAACAGATAACAAAAATGAATGAAAAATTGTAGAAACTAAAGCCATACCTCCCAGACCCTCTAGTATCCCCCGATGCTGAGCTCCTGGGGGAATTAGGTCAGAGTCTGCATGAAGCTGTAGAGAGTAGCAAGAGCGGCTCCTCCCCAGTCAAATGAAGCGACCCGATCCAGATGAGCCAGGGCACCCAAGTAATGCAGATGAACAGTATTCTCTTGTTCAAAAACAAGGAGGTACCGAACATATACATTAAGAAGCCTCGAGCGACCCACTCATAATGGCGTGGCTTGGTGCACTGAAAATGTTTGAAACCATTAAAGAACAATGTATATCTGACGCGATCCCTATCCATCTGCGCATGGATAGCTCTGAGGAAGTACAGCAGCGCGTCAGTCGACTGGGCTATGGACGGGTCGAACGGAATAGGGGCACCTCCAACCCGGATGCTGTTAATAAGAGCGAAATTTAGAGGAGTCAAGGTGGTCTCAAAAGTGGTGAAATGGAAGGTGTTGGTGGTATCCCACCACCGCTTCGCTAGGGCAGTCAACCATACCCGGTTGTTGCTCGTTCTACCCAACAGGGGTATGAACCGAGCAAAATCGGAGGCATCAATATAAGCCTAGCTAGGAGCAGGGAGGGCATCATACCACTCCAATACCTCCCCAGAGACAGAACCTCCGAAGCCACGGACATAGTGACCAGCCTGAAAAGAACAAGACAAATAGGAAAAATATAAAGAACAGATCAAGCAAGCAAAGTGTAGAAAAATATCTGAGAGCAAACCCTAGGTTCATGTGTAAGTGATGACCCTTCGGTTCTTTCTAATCCCTGATAAATCAGGCGAATCTTTCTACCCTAGGTTCGTGTGTAAGTGGCGACCCTTCGGTTCTTCCTAAGCCCTAATAAATCAGGTGAATCTTCCTATCCTAGGTTCGTGTGTAAGTGGCAACCCTTCGGTACTTCCTAAGCTCTGATAAATCAGGCGAATCTTTCTACCCTAGGATAGTGTGTAAGTGGCGACCCTTCGATTCTTTCTAAGCCCTGATAAATCAGGCGAATCTTCATACCCTAGGATCGTGTGTAGGTGGTGACCCTTCGGTTCTTTCTAAGCCCTGATAAATCAGGCGATTCTTCCTAACCCTAGGATCGTGTGTAAGTGACGACCATTCGGTTCTTTCTAAGCCCTGATATATCAGGCAAATCTTCCTACCCTAGGTTCGTGTGTAAGTGACGATCCTTCGGTTCTTTCTAAGGCCTGATAAATCAGGCGAATCTTCCTACCCTAGGTTCGTGTGTACGTGGCGACCCTTCGGTTCTTCCTAAGCCCTGATAAAACAGGCGAATTTTCCTGCCCTAGGTTCGTGTTTAAGTGACGACCCTTCGATTCTTTGTACGCCCTGATAAATCAGGCGAATCTTCCTGCCCTAGGTTCGTGTTTAAGTGACGACCATTCGATTCTTTCTAAGCCCTGATAAATCAGGTAAATCTTCCTACCCTAGGTTCGGGTGTAAGTGACGACCTTTTGGTTATTTCTAAGCCCTGATAAATCAGGCTAATCTCCCTGACCCTAGGCTCGTGTGTAAGTGACGACCATTCGGTCCTTTCAAGCCCTAGAAAACTAGGCACCCTAAACCTAGGTTCGTGTGTAAGTGACGATCTTTTGATTTTTGTACGTCCTAGTAAAAGACTAAGAATCCTATGCCCTGGTGCGCCGGGCAAATCTTTATCTTTGTGTGTTAATCATTCTAAAAAAAAAAAAAACTCTTCCCTTTGATATTTGTGTTTTTCCCTTTTTACCCTAACCCTTTAGGATTAATTTTTTAGGAATTTGTTCCAATCTTTTAAAAATCTTCCTAAAATTTTTAAGATTTTCTAAAAAAATTTCTAAAATTTTTCTCCAAATTTTTCGGACTTTCCTAAAAATTTTCCTAAGATTTTCTAAAAGATTCCTAGGATTTTTTCAAGTTTTTCAAATTTTCTAGGATTTTTCAAATTTTTTAGGATTTTCTAAAAATTTTCTCCTATGATTTTTCAAAAATTTTTCCAGACTTTCCTAAAAATTTTTCTAAGATTTTCTAAAAGATTCATAGGATTTTTCAAAGTTTTTCAAATTTTCTAGGATTTTTCAAAATTTTTAGGATTTTTTTAAAAATTTTCTCTTAGGATTTTTCAGAGACTTTTCCAAATTTTTCTAAAAATTTTCCTAAGATTTTTTAAAGTCTTTCTTCAGTTTTCCAAAATATTCCTTAAAAAAATTCCCTAGGATTTTCTAAAATTTTTTTTCCTAAATTTTTCTATGACTTTTGAAAAATTTTCTAAAATTCTTTTTCCTTTTTTTGTAGAAAATTCTAACTACCCCTTCAGTTGTTAAATCCCAAAAACAAAAACAAAAATTCCTCCCCTTAATTTGTATGATTTTCACTAAAATAAGTGTTCCCTTCTATTATTTGTTCAAAAATTCTAAGTGTCCATATTATTTTAATCTCCATTTGCAAGGGTACCTAAATAAATCCCAATCAACAATTACTCATTCATCATCTGTACCACCATCATCATTCATCCTCATAATCAAATCACATCATCATATGGGAGATTCTAGGCATGTGTCTGCATTTGATATATCATACTTTGGTATTTAAAACAGTAAGGATAGAATACTTACCGATGAACGCTGACAAGAAATGTGATGGTCGGGCTCCCATAGAAGAACATCGGCGGCGACTGAATCGGTAGGAAGCTCGTATAGTCACATCCCACCCGGATGTAAGCGGTGGGGAACCGGAGCGAAGGTGTGCAGATCAAAAGGTGTTGGATGGCCCTCCCCAGCATCGGGATCTAAGAAGTCAGCCATCGCGGCCTCAGCAGTAGCATCGGCATCAGCATCAGCAGCCGCCTGTGCCTCGGCAGCTACCTGTGCCTCCTCAACAGCCCGGTAGGAGGCATGCTCTGCCTCGAGTACAAGAGCATCCATTGCAGTAGTGGGCTACGTGGAAGTAACCCCACCCGCAGGAAGGCTAGTGGACGTACCTTCGAGAGTCCCCATGGAGGAGCTCCCAGTGGCAGAGGAGTCCCATCATGCCCCAAGGTCGTCATCCCCATGACCCTGGCCCACCATGAACAGAAAAGGAATCACAAACAGAAGGGTGAACATCGTGTGATAATAGAAAGTTCTCATAAAGGAAAAGAGAAGGCACAAATGCAAGAAGAAGGGTAGGGAGAGTTGAGAGCGCAGAGAGCTAGAGAGAGAGAGTGAAGATGTGAAGAATGAGCCTGGTCCGCACGCCTCAAGGACCATATGCGCGCTTGGAGTTGGCGGTCGCCAACTTGCATTGTAGCCACCGCTAGGTTCCTCAAGAGACACATGGCGACCGCCATGTTGGAAGGGTTTTTACCTGGCGGCCGTCATGTCAGAAGGGTTTGGGCTTGGCAATCGCCAGGTTTCCAAAGGTCACGCCGTGTCAGGGTTTCTAGGGGCCTGTTTGGGGGTCTCTTATTTGTGTACATGTTTATTTTCTGTTTGTTTCCGCATACGTATTGATTTCTTGTGTATTATTTTACAAAAATATTTTTTTAACAAAATATATATATATATAATAAATAAAATAAAAATAATAATTTCTCTTAAAAAATAATTTTTCTTGTTTTTGTGTAGGTGTTTTTCTAACTTTAGGGGCTTTTTCAAGAATAATTTTAAAAATCTTGGGTGTTTTCCAATATATATATATATATATATATATATATATATAAAGAAAATTCTTGTGCGTGATTTCTCTTCCTGAAAAATTTAATTTTAAGCCGTAACTTGGCTTTTAATTATTTTTATTCCACATTTCGTCCTGAATTTTAGGTCTTAACTCGACCTATTAATTCGTGGTATCCGCTTATGATAAATTTAATTTTAAGCCGTAACTTGGCTTTTAATTATTTTTATTCCACATTTTGTCCTGAATTTTAGGTCTTAACTCGACCTATTAATTCGTGGTCTCCTCTTCCGATAAATTTAATTTTAAGCCATAACTTGGGTTTTAATTATTTTTATCCCGTTTTCATCTCGAAATTGTGAAGTCTTAACTTGACCGATCAATTGCTTTCTCGGTTAAGATAATTTCTTGGCTCCTAACTCGATCCTTTTAATTATTTTATCCCTAGCCAAGTTTTTAGATCTTAACTCGATCTTTGACTTGTTTGTGCTTCCCTTTAGATCTTAACTCGATCTTTTGGAATTTGTTCGATCACACCAGCATCTGCATCGTGTTTGCATCTACATCATGTTAGCATTTGCACCATGTTTCTTATCTTGCATCTCTGCATTTTTTTCCAAGAACTACGTTTTGGTCTAATCCCTCGCAAAGGGGTACGTAGGCAACTCGATAAAAATTCGAGTACGACCAGCATCATATATATGCTTGTGTGCTTGTAGCCTAAGATTGACAGCTCGGTCAAATGGCTGTTGTCTCTGGATCATTGATCTAACTTACATCACACATTGCTATGCAAGTTATATCAAAGAGGGGCAATTGTAGACACCCCAATTTGACCCCGCCCAATCATAGGCGAATTCGATGATGAAAACAGTTGAAATGGTGTCTTAGTTTGATCCTCGAAAAGTGATCCAAGCTCGGTATTTGGACCCAGAACCTTCAAACCAAAGAAATTTTGTCGAACCTTCAAAACTTGCTGTCCAAGTAAGGCGACAGCCATGTTCAGTGTGGCGACCGCCAATTGAACCTCTTGAAAACCCTAACCAAAAGTGGCGACCGCCGCCTTAAACTTGGCGACCGCCAACTTACATTATGGCAACCGCCAATAGAACCATTTGGAACCTTCTTTCAACGTGGCGACCGCCATGTCCAATATGGCGACCGCCAACTCCAAATGGCCTGATGTGTCCCAAAACGTGGCAGCATCTCATTGGTTGATGAACACTATAAATACTGTACCTCTGGTACGTTTTCAGGGACAGAATTTGAGTGGGAGGGTTAGTGAGAGAAGCTCTGCTGAGTTGCCGAGCAATTTCGAGCTCCGACGCCGAAGCCCTGTCGAAATACCGAGATTCGAAACTCCGACGCCTACATTGAAGCCCTGTTTGGATCACCACTCGAGGATTGGCCTATTGAAGCACATTTCCGACTTGAGGATTCTCTGGTAATTTAGGTACTTCGTTTGGATCCCCAGCCCTTCTAGCTCCATTTTTCTACCTCTTTGGAGTGGTCGGGTTATTTTGATTATTTCATTCCAATTGTGTTCTTACATTGCTCATAGTTGCTTTAGTTATGTTTGAATTCAAATTCTAGCTTATTTGTTTATTTGCTTACTTATAATAGTATTTGAACATCCCCAAATAGTGCTAACATAAATTAGCAATACGACTAATAATGTCGTTATTGCTATAATTCAAGCACTTACATAAAAATGGTTGTAATTATCAATATTACATTCATTTAAATTCTAGTATATTATTTTCTTTCTTTTTATGTTAATTTAATGTCCTAGCAGTTAATTTTCTTTTCTCTTCCTTTAGTTAGTTTAATTTATTTAGTAGCATTCTATTTCATTTTCTTTTCTTGTAACTTTAATTTAGGGTTTAATTTTATTTTCTTTTTAGCATGATATTCCTTTCCTAGCTCTTATTTCTTTTTTTTCAATGGTAGTGTAATTTTCTTCCAGAGTATTTATTTTATTTTTCTGTCGTTTCTTTATCATTAGCTTTATTCTGCTCATAATGTAGCATTTTAATTTCTTTAATTTTATTATTAGTCTTAATTTTCTTATAAAGGTCTATTTAGCATTTTTTTCCTAATATTTCCTTATAAAGTTCCATTTTCTTTTTCTTTTTAGGACTTTATTTTCTTTTAGTATTTATTTTGTCTTTCCTTTTTCTTTTCTTTTTCTTTTATTTCGTTAAATACCAAAAATCATAAAAAGGTCTTTAGTTTAATTTGGTGACCCGTACCCATCTCATTTTGAGACTTATATATGTTTGATGTGTTTTTGCATATATTTTGTTTGGTGTATAATTTATTCATTTTGATGCATGTTTACGTTTAAATAAGCATGCCGGGTTGGTTCCCGGGGTTGTAGGGAGTTGCCGTGCGAATTTTAAAATTTTCAAAAAAAAAAAGATATTTTCGAGATATTTTGCCTATAAATATCTTCCCTTAGATATTTATCTCAAAATATTTTTTCCTTCCTCTCTCTAGCTTTGAGACTCACCAAACGCTCTGCTTTTTCTTTAACTTCTCGGGGGCTCGGGGTTTGGTTTTTGACAAATCAACTACTGATCCTTAGTATCAGCATCGAGGGCTACAAATCCATCCAGACAGAATTGCATTTTGGCAAAACTCGATTTTGCACGTGGATCGATACGTTGAGTTTTTAACTCACCGAGGTAGGATCTTAGACTGTATAACTGTTAGAGGGTGCTACGTGTAATTCTACGTGTTTCTACCGTTTAAAAACGCATGAAAAGTGATTTATGTTTCAAATTCGATTTTGGGTTAAAACCTTTTTTGGGCATTTGGTTGGGTGAAAACGGTGTTGAATGTTACGTTGAGGCCTTCTGTGATAGGCTTGGGTGTGTGTGAGTTCGAGGGTGTTTGATGGAAGCTTCGAGGCTTCATTTTGAGTTTGATTGGGCTGATCCGTAGCTCAGAAACAAAATCTGGGAAAGTTCAGTCGACTGGACCTTGATGGTCAGTCGACTGGATCATGCTTTTGAGAGTTCAATCGACTGAACCAGGGGGGTCAGTCAACTGAAATTGCTTCTATTTTGAAACCCTTTTTCTAGTGAGTTTTTCGGTCGACTGAGGGCTTGGGCCAGTCGACTGGGGTCTTGTGTTGGGGCTTTGGTGTTGTTTCAAATGGTTTTGGTTTCCTTCGGGTGGTTTTAAAGCGATGGATTTGAGAGATCTCGCTTTCGGATGTTGGTTTTTGAGGAGTGTGGTTTGAAATGGAGTTTTTACGAAAAACTTTGAGAAAACGTGTTTGTTGAAGGTTTGGTGCTAGCCCTTGGGGTTGAGTCTCAACTTCTAAAACGTTTTGGGTGAAAATATATTTTTACATGTTTTGTTTGATCTCCATAGTTCATGGATTGGATCTCCTTGTATACATGTGTTGTATATCTGTTTGTGGGTTTGTTTTGAAATGTTTATACATAGATGTACCGTGACAGTGGGTTTGGTTGAGTTGGGCTTCCATTATTCCTCGGTGTAAGTCCAGAAATGTGCGCAGCGTAGGTGCTCTGTACCTTTGGGTTAGTCCCCGTAAATAGAGTGTGTGTGGGTGCTTTGTACCCTCAGGTTCAGGTCCCAAAAATTAAGCAGTAGGTGATCTGTACCTTTGGGCTAATTCTCGTAAATTGAGTGGCTCGGTTGCCTCTGTTAATGGCGTCGTTGTCGTGACTCCGTACAGAACTTGTCATTACTAAGCCTGCGGGTCTAGGGTAATGGACGAGAGTCTATAGTTGTTACCTTTGTCGGTGTGGTAGTGTCGGTACATAGGATTACATTTTATTGTGTCTCCTCGGTTGTGTATCCCCGGATGGAGAATGCTGTGTTTTACTGCTTTTCCTTAACTGTGGCATGATATTTGTCAGGATTATATGCATAGTTTCAAGGATGGAAATGGTAGTTTTCAGATGGAAAACTTGTGGTTTTTGTGAGAAAAACCTGTTTGGCTTTTGTGGTCTAGTTAGCTCCCACCATATGATTGCATGACCTGTATTACAGATTTACAGTTTATTTTCTATTGGGCTTCGGCTCACGGTGTGGAATTTTACTGTAAAACCTTTTTTAGGTGAGCACGTGGAGTTGACCTAGTTGCAAAGGTGATGGAAGACTTGCTGTAGTTTTCTTTTTTTGAGACATGTACTTTTACATGTGATGCCTATAGAGGCTGGTTTTGTACGCCTTTTAGGTGATATACTTATTCATGTATGAGAATGCATGTTTATCGTTTATGAGAGCTGAACTTGGAAAATCTTTTATCCAACTACTGTATTTTGATGTTCAACTGTAAAACTTATTTTTCTTAAATGGGTGTTTTGGTGGGCTTTCGCGTGACCCTGGTGTTTGGGGCGTGACAACTTGGTATCAGAGCTCTGGGTTTGAACACATATGAGCCATGGGAAAGAGGGTACATCACCTTGTGAGGATGTATGTGTGCTTGATTGCATGTGTTACAGCGTTTTCCCTAACAGCAGCATGATAGCTTGTGGTGTATACGTGTGTATGGAAGTTGGACGTTAGGTTTGATTAGTCTTGCCTTCGGGCATTTGGATCAACCAACTTGGGAGCCATGTTAGAGACGCATTTCGCGGACGTGATTTCTAGCAAGGAATCTGAGTAGGTTATCCGGAGTGATAAGTCTTTCTTGTTCGTTCTCCTCGGTATGTGAGATGTAATGACATGATCTAAGTGGCTATGTGTTAGCATGCTTATGCGTATTATGCCTTTTACGTTAGCAATGACATGTTGTATGGATGCTTATCTTGTTATATTGCTTTCATATAGAGTTATGTCCACGCGGAGAGGACGAGGCTGAGGTCGAGGCCGTGGTCGTGGTTCTGGCCGAATGGATGTTCCAATCCTAGATGTTGGGGATGCTAATGCACCCCAATGACCTGTTGCTGAGGGAGATTTGTTGCGTGAGATGGTCGGATCCATTCGGCAACTGGCTGAGGCCGGTAGGGGCAGGGAGAGTGTATTTGAACCAAGGGTTTGGACCCTCTTACCTTTTTTGGGGATCCCAACCCCACAGTTGCCACCAAATGGCTAGAGCTGGTCACTAGGATCATGGACACGCTTCAGATTGAGGAGGACGATCTGATGGTTACTTTTGCTGCCTTCCAGCTCAGGAGGAGTGCGTACATGTGGTGGAAGTTCACCATGACTACAGTTGCTGGCACTTAGGAGGCATTCACGAGGGTATTTCTGGAGAAATACTTTCCAGCGACACTGAGGGATCGCTGCAGAGAGGATTTCCTATTTTTGACTCAGGGGACGATGTCAGTGGTGGAGTATGAGGCTGAGTTCATCAGTCTATCTCGGTTTGCACAGGAGATCATACCTACTGACGAGTTTCGTGCGAAGCGATTCGAGAAGGGTTTGAGGCCTGCTATCATAGATAAGGTGGCGGCATTCCAGATGCAGGTCTGCATAGAGTTGGTACAGATGGCCATGAAGGTGGAAGACACTCTGAATGAGACGCACAGAGACAGGGACCGTCGGGGTCAGCAAGGAGGGAAACGTACACAGTTTTAGGGGCGCAGGGAGAACAAGCGCCGACAGACATCTGGTCCGAGTTCTCATCCGGTGGGTTCGTATCCACCGCAGTCTTCTGCATCCGTGCCTCCCACAGTTTCAACGGGAAGGTCAGAGCAGAGGAGGGAGTCTGTTTGTTTTAGATGCCAATGGCTAGGGCATCGTGCGGTAGAGTGCAGGAGTCCGACGCCGGTTCAGTCGCAGGCTCAAGGAAGAGGGCCAGTGGTGTGTTATGAGTGTGGCCAGTCTGGGCACATCCGCAGCGATTGTCCTAGAGGAGGGAGTATGCGGAGCACAGCTGGAGCTTCTGTTACCCCATCTTCTCAGGGACGTTAGCCTTCCAGATTTGCTGAAGGGGCGCCTCAGTATAGTCGGGCAGACAGTCTATAGTTCAGGGCCACAGCGGACAGGCTAAAGCCTATGTTCTAGCAGATCCCCGTTCATCCAGAGAACCGACCGTGCCCGATGCTGCTACTACCACCTCCATGATCAGAGGTACTCTTCTAGTCAATAGGTCATGGGCCAATGTTCTTATCGACACGGGAGCATCACATTCGTTTATATCATCTGCTTTTGCATCTGCTTTGGGGTTGGAAATGGACTAGTTGGGTAGTACCTTGAGTGTGGAGACCCATGTCAGTGGGAGTGTGATGTTGAGTGTTGTGTGTAGATCCTGTGTGTTGGAGGTCGCCGATCGCTGTTTAGTGTTTGATTTTATTATTCTAGACATGACCGCATTCGATGTCATCCTAGGGATGGATTGACTGACCACCTATCGTGCTTTTATCGATTGCGATCGACGGAGGAAAACGATTTGTACACCAGCGGGGGATTGTTTTTGCTTTATGGGCGACCAGGATGAGGGTTTGAGATCTATGCCTGGTGCTGTGCAGAACCAGGGAAATCTGGGTTTCCTCTTTTCAGCTCTTATGTTGGATGATGTAGTTGGGACTCGAGGAGAGTTACCTCCGGTGGTTTGCGACTACCCAGATGTTTTCCCTAACGATCTGTTTGAGTTACCACAGAGCCGTGAGGTAGAGTTCTCTATTGATCTAGTTCCCAGAGCTGCTTCCATATCTACATCGTCTTATCGATTTGTACCCGCTGAGCTGTGTGAGCTCAAGGTACAGCTTCAGGAGTTACTAGATAGGGGGTTCATACGCCCAAGTACTTCACCGTGGGGAGCTCCTGCTCTTTTTCCTAAGAAGAAGGATGGATCCTTAAGATCGTGTATCGACTACCGGAAGCTGAATCAGGTAACCGTGAAGAATAAGTATCCGATGCTGAGGATAGATGATTTGTTTGATCAGTTGAAGGGGTTGAGCTGCTTTTCCAAGATCGACTTGAGATTAGGATACCACCAGTTGAGGATTAGGGACGAGGACGTAGCGAAGACCGCCTTCCGGACTCACTATGGTCACTACGAGTTTCTGGTCATGTTGTTCGGTCTAACGAACGCTCCTACTACATTTTTGGGTTTGATGAATCATATTTTTCATCCATACTTAGACAATTTTGTGGTGGTGTTTGTGGATGACATTCTCATCTATTCACCTTCTAGGGAGATGCACGAGGACCATCTGCGTATTGTCCTGCAGACTTTGAGAGAGTATCGCTTGTATGAAAAGTTTGAGAAGTACGAGTTCTGGATGTCTGAAGTGAGGTTTTTGGGACACGTAGTGTTGACAGACGGAGTGGCAATGGATTCATCGAAGACAGATGCTGTGACAGGTTGGAAGCGACCAAAGAACGTCTTTGAGATTCGTAGTTTTCTGGGCTTAGTAGGTTATTATCGGCGGTTCGTGAAGGATTTTACGAGACATGCTGCGCCGATGACGCGTTTGACTCGGAAGGGAGTTTTGTATGTTTGGAGTGAGTCCTGTGAGTCAGCATTCCAGGAGCTGAAGATGAGGTTGACTAGCGCGCCAGTGTTGATTATCCCAGAGCAAGGCTTGGGTTATACAGTGTATTGTGATGCATCACACGATGGTTTGGGCTGTGTCTTGATGCAGGAAGGGAAGGTTGTAGCCTATGGGTCTCGACAGCTAAAGATCCATGAGAAGAACTACCCGACACACGATCTGGAGTTGGCAGCCGTGGTCTTTGCCTTGAAGACATGGCGTCACTATCTGTATGGTGAGCACTTCGAGGTTTTCTCTGATCTCAAGAGCCTGAAATACTTATTTTCGAAAAAGGACCTGAACTTGCGCCAACGACGATGAATGGAGTTATTGGAAGATTATGATTTTGATTTGCAGTATCATCTTGGGAAGGCCAATGTTGTGGCGGATGTGCTCAGTAGGAGGTCTCACTGGTCGTTACCATCTATGGCTATACGTGAGTGGGTTAATCTTGGAGAGATTGGGGAGTTTGATCTCTGTCTTGGGGATACAGCGATGGAGGCCACCTTATTTTTAGTAGTTTCATGACCAACATTGATTGCATGAGTACTAGAGGTCCAACAAACGGATCAGGAAGCTCAGATGATACGAGATAGTTTCGCTAGTGGAGAGGATACAGCAGGATGGATTGTGGATTCAGACCAGAGTCTGAGGTTGGCCGGGAGGTTGTTTGTGCTAGAGTTATGCCGAGATGATCTACTACATGAGTGTCATCATTCACGCCTTGCAGTGCATCCAGGAGGCACGAAGATGTACCACGATTTACGTCGTCAGTTCTATTGGACATGAATGAAGAAGGACGTACTTTAGTTTGTTTCTCGATGCCTTACCTGTCAGTAGGTAAAGACGGAGCACCAGAAATTGGGAGGAATGCTACAGCCGTTACCGGTATCTGAATGGAAGTGGGAGAAAGTCACGATGGACTTTGTGTCAGGACTTCCTCGCTCACCTAGGGGCATGACGCCGTTTGGGTTGTGGTTGATAGGTTGACGAAGTCTGCACACTTTCTCCCCATTCGCGTGAAGGATTCAGTGGACCGACTGAGTCGTTTGTATGTCAGAGAGATAATCCGCTTGCATGGAGTGCCAGTGTCTATTGTTTCTGACTGAGATCCGCACTTCACATCGCACTTTTGGCAGAGTCTTCGGGAGGCTTTGGGGACGAACTTGATGTTTAGTACTGCTTTTCACCCCCAGATGGATGGTCAGTCTGAGCGGACCAAACATATTCTGGAGGATATGTTGAGGGCATGTGTCCTTGATTTCAAATGTTCTTAGGAAGATCATCTACCATTAGTAGAGTTTGCATACAACAACAGCTATCAGTCTAGTATTGGGATGGCACCGTATGAGGCTCTTTATCGTAGACTGTGTAGGTCACCAGTATGTTGGATAGATGTGGGAGAGACCATAGTTTTGGTACCCGACGTGGTGCAGGAGACGACGGAGAAGATCGCAGTGATTCGTCAGTGTCTAGCGACAGCTCAGAGCCATCAAAAAATTTATGCAGATCAAAGGCGAAGACCTTTGGACTTTGCAGTGGGGGATCATGTGTTTTTGAAGGTCTCACCACGTAGAGGTTTGATGAGATTCGGTCGTAGCGAAAAACTATCACCTCGTTTCATTGGACCTTTTGAGATCCTTGACAGGGTTGGAGAGGTTGCATATCGTTTGGTTTTGCCACCTCAGTTAGCATCTGTGCACAATGTTTTCCACGTTTCTACGCTTTGAAGGTACGAGCCTGATCCTTCTCATGTGTTAGATTAGGCCGAGCTGCGAGTTCATGAGGATGCCATTTATGAGGAGCGTCCGGTGAAAATTCTTGATACAAAGGAGCAAGTGTTGCGTGACAGAACCATTTCTTATGTCAAGGTCCTATGGCTTCATCATGGGGTTGAAGAAGCTACATGGAGTCGGGGATGCGTGTTAGATACCCGAAACTTTTTCCCTTGTACCTTGTAGCGAATTTCGGGGGCGAAATTGCTTAAGGGGGGAAGAGTTGTGAGACCCAGACCCGTCTCTTTTTTAGACTTATATATGTTTGATGTGTTTTCGCATATATTTTGTTCGGTGTATGATTTATTCGTTTTGATGCATGTTTACG
>JAULJZ010206239.1:0-19104 GCA_032270985.1 Heliamphora pulchella
TTCTTAGTTTTTCTTAAAAACTAAGTGGCGACTCTATTTTCAACAAAAGGAGTTTTCAAAATTTGATTTTCAAGGTGCTAAAATTTTTTTCTAAACATTTTTTGAATTCCTTATTTTTTAACATTTTTCAAAATAATTCCTAAATCCCAAAGCCTCAAGTATCCAAAATGAGTGGCCAATATTGTTTTAGTTCTGAAGAAAGACGCACGCATTCGGGTTTGGTGGATTTTTGAGATCTTGACAAAGCGAATCCGAAGGATGACTTTCTACTGCCACACATTGATGTTTGGTAGATGTAGACACTCCAATATGACCCCGCATAATCTTAGGTGAATTCGACGATAAAAACAGTTGCAATGATGCCTCAATACGATCCACGAAAAATGATCCAAAGCTCGGTATTTGAACTTAATCATCAAAACCTTCAAACCAATAAGATCTTTTTGAACCACCAATTCCAATATGGCAACCGCCAATAGAACCTTTTAATAAGTTCCATTCATTGTGGCGACCGACAACTCCATTGTGGCGACTGCCAATAGAACCTCTTGAAAATCCTAGCCCAAAGTGGCGACCGCCACCTCCAACATGGCGACCGCCAACTTGCATTATGACGACCGCTAATAGAAGCTTTTTGAACCTTTTCAAATATGGCAACCGCTAACTTGTAACCTGGCGAATGCCAACTTCAAATGGCCTGACGTGTCCCAGAACGTGTCAGTATCTCATTGGTTGAAGAATTCTATAAATACAGTACCCCAGCGTACATTTTTGGGACAGAATTTTAGACAGAGAAGCTCTCCGAGTCGCCAAACAATTCTGAGCCTCGACGCTGAAATCATGCCGAAGTACCGAGAGCCGAACCCCCCATACCGAAGTTCTGAAACCCTAGCTTGGATCATCGCTCGAGGATCGAATTGCCCATCACCACTTCTCGACTCGAGGATTCTTTAGCGATCCAGGTAATTTGTTTGGATCTCCGGTCTTTCTAGCTCCATTTCCTTCCTCTTTGGAGTGACCGAGTTACTTTAATTGTTTTATCTACATACTTTTTTTTTACATTACTTATGCAGTTGCTTTAATCGCTAGATTCCATTTAGCTTATAAGTAATGTGCTTAGTTTAAACTAGTTAAATCGTTCAATTTTATGTTATTTGTTTAGTTTGATTGCTTACCCGTATTACACATTCACACTTAACGAGTTAGTACTTTTTCTTACTTTATCAATTAGTGCTAACATTTTTTACAATTACCACTTCTTAATATTGTTAATTGTCATAATCAAAGCACTTACATTATGTGAATGCAATTGTCAACATTATATTCATATTTTTTAATTAAATAGTTGTAGTAAGTTTCTTCTATTTCTTTTTAATATTAGTTTAATGTTTTTTTACTAGATTTATTTTCCTTTCCTTTTTTTCTTTTCTTTTAACAATAGTGTAGTTTTGTTTTCTAGCAGTTTCTTTTCTTGTCTTTTTATTACTAACTTTATTTTTCCTTATAATGTAACATTTTCTTTTTCCTTTCTTTTATTGTTAGCTTTATTTTCTTTTTTTTATCCTTTTCTTTTTCTTTTAATGATTAGCTTTATTTTACTTTCTTGGTACTTACTTTATTTTTCTTTTCTTTTCTTATGCTCATTTGACCTCTTAATAATTAGTTTAGGCTTGTTAATTTACATGACAAATAATGTTCTCAAACAATACCAATTTTAATTCCTTAATTCTTAGTTGGTTTATTTTCTTTCTCTTTTAGAACCTTTTGAATTTAATTTTTCTTTATAAATCATCATTTTATTTTCACTTTCTTTTGATTAAAATCTTTAAATTCTCTTTGTCATAAAACCTTTATTTTTAATTTTCTTCGTTAGTAAGCTTTCTTTTAAATGTAGGATTTTTCTTGTATGTATTTCTTGTTTCTTTTATTAAAAATTCATCATGTTAATGTTAACTTAGTTTGTTTTGATAATATTCATGTTTTAATTACTTTCTTTAAAATTGTGTTTAGAATAGTTTAACTTATTTTGTAGCAATTCATATTTATATAATTTTAGCAATTTCTAACATATTTTTATTTTAAATCATGATAACTTAGGTTATTTTTTGTGAAATTTCATGCGGGTATGCTTCATGTATCATTTAGTTAGAAATTGTATGCTGTAGGACTTAGAATTTTTTTTTCTTCTTATTTTTTTTGTTTTGACGTTTTATATACATATATTATGTATTTTTCATATTTGATTTTGGATGTTCTCTCTTTACCTCTATTTTTTTTATTTGCATGTATTTGATATATCTTATAAAGAACCAATGATGATTAGTAGAGGCCAACTTTACGGTTGGGCAAACGAGATGCCTAACACATTTTTCAATTCGTACCTTAACCTCCGAACCTTCTTTCTCTAGTTAACGTTTTAAATATCAGTAGCCATTTTTATTTTTCTTATTTTTTCTCAAAAATAAAGTGGCGACTCTATTTTCAACAAAAATAGATTTTCAAAATTTGGCTTTCAAGATTTTAAAATATTTTTCAAACATTCTTTAAATACCCTTATTTTTGAAACACTTTTAAAAATCTAAAAATTTCGGCACCACAGTATTTTCTAGCGACTCCGCTAGGGACTGGTTTATAAAATCAAATAAGAGGGCTAGATTTGAAAACATCATTGATTCTTAATATGTATTTTTTATTTATATTTTTGCATGCATGTGCACTATTCTTCACATCCCCTGCATGGTCGACCCGATGCCCCGATAGTTTATCTGTTTCGGGAATTGTTGGGAAGGCCAGCATGTCTTACTAATTGTACGCTTTCATAGGTGCAGTAAAAGAGTTTGAGCATACCGTTTGACCATGTCCTATACCACTCCAAGTATGGGAGGTATATATCCGGCTCTATTAAGAAGATACCCTATTCGATTGACCAAAATAAGCCTTCCGCATATAATAACTTAGAACCCTCTATTAGGTCAGCTAACCCTAGTAGGATTATTTGTTTTCTTAATTGTATGTTTTGTTTGCGTTTGTTAGGATTGTTTGTTTGGCTTAGGCTAGTTCCTTTTTCGGGTTCAGCCCTGGTCTTCTGTTATCCCTTGTTGTTTAGGTTAGATTTTTCTTTGGGTTTTTACCCGGGTTTTGTTCTTTTCCTTGTTTGGTTTTCACACCGTAGTTTTTCTTAGGGTCATGCTCGTGTTTTGTTTCAAAGCCTCTAGGATAGTTTCTCTCTCATTTGGGTTCTTTCTGGGTTGTTTGTTTCTTCCCCGTTGTTGTATTAGGATCGCTTCCTTCGAACCTTTGTTATACCTGTGTGAGCTAGTCTTGATTTTTTACCGAAGTGCTGCCCATTTTCCTTTAGAATCCTAGATCGAATTGGTCTCTTGAGGGTTAGAACTATTTTCTTGCAGGAGTGCTGCCCGTTTCTCCGTTTAAATAAACCTTCCCTTTACAATGTGGTTAAGCTTCTCCTTAACCTTCACCCTGGGCTTTTGTCTATCCTATTGTTATGCTGCCAGCAGTATGAGCTTGGCAGGGGCATTATTGCAATTTCAGTGATTATCTGCTTATGGTTTGCTCTTTCGAGTATTTGGGATGTTTGTTATCTATCGTCAGAATTCTTGTTTGAAGAGTGTTTCATATTGGTTATTCTGCTTTTGGGATCTAGGTTTTTTTCGAATTTAGATCAATAAGCTGGGAATATTACAGTCGACACGTGTCTGGGCTAGGTCAGTGACCGTCAAACTCTACAGAATATCTGAACAACCAGTTGAATCATCTGAAATGGCAGAGAATGAGGTTAACTTAACAGCCTTAATGAGGGCAATCACTGAGATACAAAGAGTTGTGGAACAACAAACCTAGGCTCAAACTCAGTGCCAAGCGCAGATCTGGGCAATTCAGGCCCGTCTTTTCGAAGTGAATGGACAGCCAAATGACACAAATAAAAACGGTGAAGACTTTTGGGATGATAATCAGGGACAAGACGCACCGTAAGTTGTGCCACCTCGGGTCCTCTGCTCGATTGTGATAGAAGAAGAGAACGCTGTCCAATCTAAGGAGTCCGCACTGGCAAAAAAGATTGATCGAATGGAGAAGGTACTAAGAAAGGCAAAGGGAGTGGAAGAATACATGTTGGATGTAGGCGATTTGTGTTTATTCCCATATGCCAAACTGTCTAAAAAAATTAAAATGTTAGAGATGGAGAAGTTTGATGGCACCGGAGACCCCCGAATTCATCTGAGGATGTTTGTTGGAACTCTCTCCCCCATTGAAATTTATGATCAGCTCAAGGCCTAATTGTTCCACCGATCAATTTATGGGGCAGCACAAAGGTGGTTTCTCTCCCTAGAGGTGGCTAAGACTAGAACTTAGGAAGATATAGTCACTGCTTTCATCAGTCAATACAATTATAATGTTCAGCTAGATGTGATTACCCGAGAGCTGGAAATAACTCCTTAAGAAAATTGAGAATCATTTGTTGATTTTCTGACCCGGTGGAGAGGGAAGGCAGCCAAGATGACGAACTAGTCTACTGAGAAAGAACAAGTGAGAATCGTGATAAAAAATCTACAGTCCCCTCTAAAGTGTTACCTTATCACGCAGCCGCTCTCTACCTTTGAGCAGCTGTTTGACGCTAGGGTACAGATTGAGGATGCCATTCAGTCTAGAGACATTGAGAAAGCTGAGCAAAGTCAGAAATAAGAAGGACCTTTCCTGCTAACAACCAAAATCAGTCTGCTTCTACCAGCCTCGTCTCACGCTCAAATGAGGTTAACCTTTTGAACTCTTCATCCTCCGCCAAACAATCAAACAATACCCAACAATCAAATAACAGTCAGTAATCACAACAAAGGCCAATGAGAGTCTTCACTCCCGTCAACATTTCATTGTCATAGCCCTAAATTGACTTGTCGAGAAAGGACTTATCAAGCTATTGGACCCCATGCTCGTACCTGATCTCCTACCGCTGCGATATAATGCTTCTTAGTACTGTTCCTACAGCCAGGGTCACAGATATTCAACTGATAAGTGTATGAGGTTGCGTCATGAGATCCATGATCTTATTGACAACAAAGTAATCCCACCACCATCTACAACTCCAAAGCCAAATATCACGACCAACCCTCTTCCAAACCATGCCAAGCAAGCCGGGATAAACTGCACGTCTCTAGGACAATCAGAAGATCCGAGCCAGTACATCTGTTCAGCGCATCTGCCACGCCCGCATGTTTTAGTTACTGAGGATCAAACAGTCTATTCACTGATCATGGCTGGAAATGGCTGGGATATGATGGAACAATGGAATGATGGTACTTGGGAAGGGTATCAGATGGCAATCCAAGGCAACCAATAAGAAGAAGAGGAGCGTACTAAGGAAAACGATTGGCCATTGGACTACCTGGCGTGGCCATATGAATTTGGCCATGTGCTCGACGGCATTTCCCTTTCTCAACTTTTTAAGGAGATATATGTTGATGAAATGCAATCCTATTAGTTAGTGAGGGTTGTGCTAAAATCAGATGGGGTTGAATGGATCGACTCTTGGACCGCTCGGGAATAGCAAGTGGAGTACATCGGAGAGGTCATATGGGAAGAGGTCGACAACACATAGGCCATTGAGGATGACGAAAAAAGAAGGGGAAGAGTAGCGGTAAGTGATCTAAATGATCTGTGGGCATTTAAAAGCCCACTGTGCGTGGACGAGGTAAGGCAGAGTAAAAGTACGATGCCGAGATTGTGGGATCCCGAGGAAGGCATAGAACATCTAACAAAAAGTGAGCAGCATTTCAAGCCGTGTTAGTTGGAAAAAGGATAGCCAAGTAGGAAGGGAAAAGAGAAAGAACAGGAAGAAGAGAATGACGCTGTACTGAAGCAGTTGAAGAAGACATAGGCTAACATTAGCATATGGGGCTTGCTGATGGCTTTACATCGGCACCGACAAGCTGTATTGAAAGTTCTTAACAAAGCCAACGTATTGATAGATGTGACCCCTGAACAGTTGATTAGATTAATACTACCAGCTGTAGAGCCGAAAGTAATTTCTTTTTTGGAGAAGGATTTACCATTAGAAGGAAAGAATCACAATAAGCCTCTACACATTACAGTCAGGTGTTTAGAAAAATGGGTCCTGGTAACGCTCATCGACAATGGTTCAGCCTTGAATGTTTACCTACTCAGGACTACAATTTGCCTGGGGATGAAGCCAGACCAGTTCACGCCCTGTAGTCAAGGAGTTTGGGCCTACGATAACACAAGGAGGGATGTGTTGGGATTAGTATCATTCGCTGTATCAGTGGGACTTCTGGAGACGTCAGTTGAATTTCATATACTAGACGTGCCAGTCTTCTTCAATTTGTTGCTAAGCAGGCCGTGGCCACACAACCCAAGCATCCAGGCAGTACCATCTACCCTCCACCAAAAGCTAAAGTTGATAAAAAAATGGGACAGTGCTGACTATCCATGGTGAAGATAGTATTCAACCCCCGAGAGGAGAGGGCTCAACTCTCTTAGAGGTTCAGCATGGTGAAGGGGATGCGTCGTTAAGTGGGTTCCAATTCGATGAAACTCAGGCTATGCAGATGCTATTGAAGGAAGAAGAAAATCACATCAACCCACGAGCGGTTACAATGATGAGGCAAATGTCTTACTTCCCAGGAATGGGGTTGGGTGGCAAACAACAGGGTACTCCAGAACCTATCCAGGTATTGCCAGCATCGCGTCCTTTTGGTCTCAGGTATAAGTCGATGGAAGAAGATTTGGAATGGCCTAAAAGGGGACGGAAGACTAAACACTCAAAAATGCTCAATGGATACTTTATCAAGGAAGGAGAAGATTTCCCGTACTGTGGCTTTCTAGAGCCATGTATCGATGAAGAAACCAATCAGAAGCTACCAGGATTGGAGATCTTCTTTGGCCATCAATTGTCTGATATGGAAGAAGATGGAACAGTGAAAGGAGAAGAGGAAGGAAAGAAGATCCAAGAAGAAGATTAGGCCGACAAGCTTGATGGTATTGACATGGAAGTTTTGTTCAATGAAAAGATGGTTCATCTGCACATAACTGACCAAGATTTCTTTATGATGGGCTTCAGTGCACCAACCGACTGCACCAAGCTCATTGTAGACGCGGCTGCAAAGGAAGTGAAGAACTGGAGCTTAGAGTCTGGTAATGTGCATGTTGTCTGTCTTGAGTCTGGGTTTGAGTCAAAGTCTATGGTTGAGGGCACGTCTGTTTGTGCACCTCCTCTTGCTTTTGCTTTTGAGCTTGTAATCCCCTATTTCTTCAATGAAATGAACAAGATTTTCGGTTACTTTGCTTTGTTTGATTTATTTCATATGCTTTCTGATGATTTTGAATTTGATGAATATATTTATGAAGAAATAAAGCTTTCAATAAAAAGAGAAGAAGAAATGCTCGCCCAGACAATAATTGAAGAATCTTTGTCAATAAATCTGAGTAATAAAACTAACCCACAAAATGTACAAATTGGTTTTTCTTTATCCTTAGTTGAACGTGAACAATTAATAACTTTATTAAAAGAATTTAAAGATGTATTTGTATGGTCGTACGAGAATATGTCAAGAATTGATCCCGACATTATTGGACATCATATCCCCTTGTACCTTGATGCTAAACCGGTTAAACAAAAATTGATACGGATTCGGCCAGAGTGGGCTCTAAAGATCAAAGAAGTTGCCAAACAAATCAACGCTGAATTCTTGATGGTAACGGAGTATCTGAAGTGGGTAGCTAATATCGTGCCGGTGCTAAAGAAGGATGGTTGTATCCGAGTTTGCGTAGATTTTTGAGATCTCAACAAGGCCAGCCCAAAGAATGACTTTCCAGTGCCACACATCGATGTTTTGGTAGATAGTACGGCAGGGTATGCCTTGTTATCATTCATGGATGGCTTCTCTAGGTATAACCAGATTTTGATGGATCCCGAGGATAGAGAAAAGACGACGTTTACCACACCCTAGGGAACTTATTGTTATCTTGTAATGTTGTTTGGTTTAAAGAATGCAGGGGCGACCTATGAGAGGGCTACCACTACTTTACTGCATGACATGATACATAAGGAGGTCGAAGTGTATGTGGATGATATGATAGTAAAGTTTAAGGATCGAAATGGCCACATTGTAGCGTTGCAAAAGTTCTTTGAAAGGATTCAAAAGTATAAGATGCGGCTCAACCCACAGAAGTGTTCTTTTGGAGTTACTGCTGGAACAATGCTTGGGTTTATGATTACTCAGTGAGGAATTAAAGTGGACCCTTTAAAGATCAAAGCAATCTTAGAAATGCCTCCTCTAAGGACCGAGCGAGAAGTCAGGGACTTTCTGGGTAAGATACAGTTTATCAGTCGATTCATCGCAAAATTGACAACTACCTGTGAGCTGCTCTTTCGTCTGCAGAAGAAAGGAGTTGAGTTCAAATGGGATTAGAAATGCCAAGATGCCTTTGAAGCTGTACGACGGTACCTATAAAATCTACCTATTCTTGCTCCTCCTACACCTGATAAGCCATTGATCCTCTATTTATCAGTGACTGATTTAGCTATGGGATGCATGCTGGCACAAGAGGAAGAAATTGGAATTAAAAAGGCGGTCTACTACTTGAGCAAGAAGGTGGTGGGGCTAAAAATACGGTACACACCACTGGAAAAGACATGCTGGGCTTTGGTTTGGGCCTCCAAAAAACTGAGGCATTACATGCTGTCTTTCACGGTGAATATTATGTTCCAGATGGATCCGGTGAAGTTCCTATTTGAAAAGCCAACACTGACACGAAGGCTGGCTCGATGGTTGCTGTTATTATCAGAGTTCGACCTCAAATATGTCACCCAAAAATCAATCAAGGGGAGTGCAGTAGCAGAATTCCTGGTCGACCAACCAGTTGAGGGGAGTGAGGACACAGAGTTCTAGTTTCCTGATGAACAGCTAATGAAAGTCGAAAATGAAAAGTGGACTCTATATTTTGATGGCGCATCCAATTAATATGGCTATGGAATAGGAGTCCTTGTCACTCCTGACGAATCGCACGTCCCCTTGTCTTTGAAGCTCAATTTTGAAATTACCAACAATCAAGCTGAGTATGAAGAATGTTTAGCTGGATTGGAGGCAGACTTAGAATTAGGGGCAAGGAAGCTAGAAGTCATCAGAGACTCAGCACTGGTGGTTTCACAAGCAAGAGGAGAATGGATGGTCAAGGACTTAACATTGATTCTCTACCATTAAGAGCTGGAGAAGTTGATACCATGTTTTGAATCAGTAATCTTCACCCATGTGCCAAGACTACAAAACAAGTTCACTGACGCATTGGCTACCTTAGCATCCATGATTGACATACAACTCGGAGTCCGAATGAAGCCTTTGATAATCGAACAGAAGAGAAAGCCGACATACGAGGTGACAGCCGCAATCGAGGATAGCATCAATGACCTTCCATGGTATTTTGACATCCAGAACTTCGTGGAGAAAGGAGAATATCCCAAGTTTTTCAGCAAGAAGAACGAAAGGACAATACGACGATTATCTGCACAGTTTATCATTTGCGGGGGAAGACTATACAAACGAGGGAATTTTGGGGTTAATAAGCTGTGTGTCAACATTGAAGAAGGCCAAGAGTTAATGAAAGAGATACACGCAGGAGTTTGTGGGCCACACATGAGTGGAAACATGTTAGCCAAGAAAATTCTACGACAAGGATACTTTTGGATGACAATGGAGACAGACTGTATACAGTTTGTGCGGAGGTGTCATAAATGTTAGATTCACACAAATCTTATGCACATTCCCTTATCTCAACTGTATAACCTGCCATCACCATGGCCATTCTCAGTATAGGGGCATTGATATAATCGGTAGAGTAACACCAAAGGCGTCAAATGGGCACGAATTCAATTTAATGGCCATTGACTACTTTACCAAGTGGGTGGAAGCAGCTTCCTACTCAGTATTGAAAGCCTCTCATATTGCTAAGTTCATCAAGAAAAACATCATTTGCCAGTACAGGGTCCCCCATGAGGTTATCTCGGATAATGGCTTGCATTTCTAAGAAGTGGTCCTGGATCTCTTCAAAGAATACTGGATAGTGGCCCATAAGTCATTACCATATCGGTCATAGACCAATGGGGCAGTCAAGGTAGCAAACAAAAACATCAAGAAGATTCTGCACAAGATGATCAACTCACATTAGAATTGGCCAGAACATCTACCATTTGCACTTTAGGGATATAAAACGTCGATTAGAACTTCAATAGGAACTACGATATACTCTTTAATATACGGGATGGAAGCCATGTTACCCATTGAGATGGAAATCCCTTCACTAAGAGTAATGGCCGAGGCCAGTATTTCAGAAGCAGAATGGCAAAGGAACCGAATGGAAGAGTTGCACTTGTTTGATGAAAGAAGGCGGCAGGCTCTGTTTCATATACAAGGGTACCAAAGGAGGATAGCTCGAGCATTCAACAAGAAGGTTATGACCCGGGATCTTAGGGAAGGAGATTTGGTTCTTAAAGAAATCAGAGCTCCAATTTTTTACCTAAGAGGTAAGTTCAAGCCAAACTGGTCCCGACCGTTTCTAATCAAAACCATCATGACCGGTGGTGCATCCATCATTATAGATTTGGATGGCAATGTGTTCTCCACTCCAGTAAATCTTGATCAACTCAAAAGTACAATTCTTGAGGTAAAAATAAAGATAAAATGAAAGCTCACTAAGTTGAAAACTGAAAAAGCGACTTAGGCAAAAGTTAGAGCAGCCCGTAAGGCCAAAAACTCGAAAGGGCAATCTTAGCAAAAGTTAGGACACTGTAAAAGAAGTGTGTCAATACCCGAGTGTAAACTGAGCCCGAACTACGTTGAGGCCTGATTCTATTTTTGGGATACGTGGGTAGCTTCTTTTAAGAAGTCCGGCCACATTCTTTGTTTTTAACTATCTTTGAATCTGAGTAAAACCAATGCAATTTTATCTCTAAATTTTGATAATAAAGTCATTTAATTGTAAAAATCGAAATACTTTGTATAACTTTGAACCTTCTTAAACATAATGTGGGATTTTCATTACTTTAGCTTCAGGTTATAAGGTTTTAAAAATAAATGGGATGGCGCGCAAATCCCAATCTCTACAAATAAAATAAAAAGAAAGCTATGAAATCTTTAAAATGAAGTAGGAGGCCTCAAATCTTTCTCCTTTTTGCTGCTTATTTCACTTCTTCTTTGTCTTTCTTCTCCCTATCCTGCACCAGCCATGTTCTGTACTCATTAGAAAGCTCAGGACACTACAGCTCCCGCATCTCCATTCGTGAACGAGACAGCCAAGCATCTTGATATAGTGCTAGAAATGGAGTCCGCATCGTAAATGAAAATAAACGGCCTCGAATATTGTGAAAGATAACCTGACTATGACTGAACTGCCGCATGATCCGATGAGGATAATAGAAAGTAGTCTGACACATCCCAATCAGCAAAACACCAGGGTAATCCATAGTAGTTAGAGTCATGGTAGGGATCCGTCACCAGGGGCACTGCCAAGTGATATTTGGGCCAATCAGAGATGAGAGGTAATGTCGCCAGGTTACCTCGATGCTGCATATCTGATAGTAAGGGCGGTAAATAAAAGCTGCAGCACTGTGTTTATCAGTAAGTGATTTCTACACAAGATTTACCTTCTCCATCAGCTAGATCTGCAGCAAAAGTTAGATTAGTAAGAGGAAAGCCTTGCAGTATGACAAAATTCTGATAAAGAGAAAGGTTTGAGCTTACCTAAAGAAGCAAGGGGCTGCCGACAAAAGTAGTGGTCTCACGACGATGAACAGCATCTAGGCCCAGCATTGTCTCGGCTAAGACAAGTGGTACAAAGTCCTTCCCCATCAACACATGACCCGCGATGTCAACCAATGTGCAACTAACTCGCCCGTCAGAGGGGATGAGAAGATACTTGGCAAGAAGATAGAAACAAAGGGCATAACAACGCCGCAGCTAAAAGTCGAGGTCGCTAAGGTCGCCAATAGGATGGAACCTCTCAATGAGCCATGGAATGTCAAGGCAATCACCTAGTGTCAAAAGAGAAGCTTCAATCCTAGACAGGCCACAGAGTTGCATCACCTGCTTTCGAGCCGAAAGGAAGAAAGTGGGAACAACAACGAAGCTTCGTGGAGCCAGGTTCAAGATAACAGCAAATTCCTCCACAATGGGGCATAGCTCTTCAAGGCCAAATCGAAAGACGTGGTACTGCGGATCCCATAGTTGAGCAGTAGCTTTCAATAATGGTCCATCAATCTTTATGGCCATTAAAAAAAATAAGGAGTTGATGCTGAAAGGGGCAAAGTTCAAATGTTAAATATGGGAGAATGCTTCAACCCATGCAGAAAGGGGACTAGCCATTTTGGGATGAGAAGAACAGAAAATGAGGCCTCCAGGGCTGTATTTATAAAGCATGAAAAGACTGGAGATAAGAAAAAAGCAACAAAAAGTACAATAAATATGGCGGCCGCCACCTTTGAGTGGGCGACCGCCAACTTGAAAGGACACTGTACAGGGACATCATCCCTTTGACTAGGCGACCGCCAGGTTAGATGTGGCGACCACCAAGTTGGATTATGGCGACTGCCATGTTAGAAGGTGGCGGGCATGTATCAGTTTGTGGTTTCTGCATTCTGTGTAAGTTTTGACATGTGTATCATACATGCAAGACAGTTTAAGTAGCAAATAAAAAAAATCATATAGGAGATGAACATAAAACAATAAATGGCACGAAAGCCCAAAAATGTATCAGAAAGTAGCATAATGTATCAAAATATAAACTGGGACACCCAGGCCCAATAACTAGTAAACAGGGGCACACAGACCCATAAATGTATTAAGCTGGGGCACGCAAGCCCATGAAAACCAAATGTATCAGAATAAGTAATAAATGTGACTGGGGGGAAGATCTCTCTCTCTCAATGGTGCCTCGAGTGGACCTGGGGGGAGGAAGGACCGGCCTCGTTCGAGTTGACATCCTCGAAGAGCCTCTCGACCTCGTCGCTACCATCACCATCACTATCGAAGGAGGAAGATATGGCTCTAGAGCAACTCCTGGCAAAAGAAATAGATCCTCTAGAGCTCGCTCTAGAGGAAGCAGCATGGGATCCATAACCTCGAGCTGGGGCTAGGACCAGAGCAGGAGAGGGAACAGGAGCCTGTGGCTGTATAATGATGACAGGTGGTACTGGAGGCTGTCAAAAGAGGAGTAAGACTCAGAACAAAATAATGAAAGAAAGTACAGAAAAACTAAAAGAAGATATAAGTTACTCACTATGGCTACTGGTGTGAAAGTGATGCGAACTGCTCGCATAGTGGCATCCATTTGTCGAACCAATGCCCTTAGGTCCGTAACCATATGCGTCGTGCGATCTAGCCAAGCCTGGTCAATCTGCAAAGAATAAAAGAGAACAGTTCAAGAAAACTAGACAAGTATAATGGGTAAGTAACTGAAGGAAAGGTGAATGAAAAACTGGCCGATGTCAGCCTTGAACTTCGGTGCTGGCGGAACAGGAACCGGTAGAGGAAAAGGGAAGCCATATGCCACGGTCTGGACATCCCATGAAATCTATGGGCCCCTCATCCCTCCAGCAGCATCATCATCATCAGCAGCAGCTACAGCAGCACCGACATCAACAGCCTCCGGTGCCCGTCCTCTCCACCTGCCACAAGGGGAATTGGGTCGGGTCCTAGTGGTCCTAGCAGATGTGCCCGGGCCCAGGCTGTGTAGTCCCCCTTTGGCACCAGCAGCTCTGAAGCGTGGGTCCCCACCATCCCCAAGAGCTGGTCGACGCAGCCTAGAAGATCTGTCCAGCGCATGCGAACTGGAGGGACCACTGGTATCCTTAAGTGACCAAGGCCGAGCGACTAACGGACCACTCGCTCCCCGGGATAGTACTCCCGACCAAATAGACCCTCTAGTAGGATCTGCCTCGAGGTGAGGTCCTGGCTGCGCATCAGATCTGTGTCGACCCAATCCTCCACTCCCCGCCAGACATTCTAGTGGACCTATAGCAGTTCAAAGTACAGTGCAATGCAATGAACAGTGAGCAGTGAATGTAGTACAGTATGATAATCAGTATGCAGTGATCTGTGTGAACAAGTACAGTGCAGTGTAGTGCAGTGGACAGTACAATGAACATTATGATACAGAGATAAGCAAAAGTGATACCTAGTCGGGGGTCAATCGGTCTAGTGATACTCGGAATCGGTCGATGTCCTTCCCCCCAGCCTTCTTCCCCTTTGGGCCTCGGGACCATCGGGCCGCTCAGGGAATGACTAGAGGTTTTGCCGAGGAATTTATCGGGACGTGAAGCCCGAGGAGCTCATAAGTTCACAGCTGTAAAGGAAAGATGCCAGCAAGTAGATAATGTGTAAGAGAGAACATGAATGAATGAAAAAGTGTAGAAATTAAATCATACCTCCCAAACCCTCCAGTACCCTCTATGCTGAGCTCTTGAGGGAACTGGGTCAGAGTCCGTATGAAGCTGTAAAGAGTAGCGAGAGCAGCTCCTCCCCAGTCATATGAAGCAACCTAGTCAAGATGAGCTAAGGTGCCCAAGTAATGTAAATGAATGGTGTTCTCCTTATTCGAGAACAAGAAGGTACCAAACATTGACATCAGAAAGCCCCGGGCGACCCACTCGAAGTGGCGGGGCTCGAAGCAGTGAAAGTGTTTGATGCACTCGAAGAACCATGTATATCTTACACGGTCTCTGTCCATCTGTGCTGGTACAGCTCTGAGAAGATACATCAATGCGTCGGTAGAGCGGGCGACGGACAGGTCAAACGAGATGAGAGCTCCTCCGGCCCGAATACCGGTGATTAATGAGAAGTTAAATGGCATCAGAGTAGCATCAAAGGTGGTGGAGTAAAAGGTGTTGGTGGTATCCCACCACCGCTCAACCAGAGCTGTCAGGCAGACCCGATCATTGCTCGTCCTACCCAATAAGGGTATGAGTCGAGCAAAGCCGGAGGCATCGATAATAGCTCGGCTAGGAGTAGGGAAGGCATCATACCACTTCAACACCTCTCCAAAGGCATAGCCACCGAAGCCCCTGATGTAATGACCAGCCTAAAAAGAAGAAGACAAGCAGAAAATATATAAAGAGCAGACCAAGCAAGAGATATGTAGAAAATTGCTTAAATCAATAAAAACCCTAGGTTCGTGTGTGTGTGACGACCCTTCGGTTCCTTCAAAGCCCTAAAGATTAGGCACCCCAAGCTCTGGTGTGCCAGGCAAATCTCTCAAGCCCTAGAAGATTAGGCACCCCAAGCTCTGGTGTGCCAGGCAAATCTCTCAAACCCTAGAAGACTAGGCACCCTAAGCCCTAGTGCACCAGGAAAATCGTTCAAGCCCTAAAGATTAGGCACCCCAAGCCCTGGTGAGCCAGGCAAATCTGTCAAGCCCTAAAGATTAGGCACCCAAAGTCCTGGTGTGCCAGGTAAATCTCTCAAGCCCTGGTGCTCCACGTAAACCCAACACGTCTTAATAGAAGGCTAGGAACCCCAAGCCCTAGTGCGCCATGCAAATCTTGCACGTCTTAGTAAAAGACTAAGAACCCCAACCCCGAAGCCCTGGTGCGCCAAAAAAATCTTGCACATCCTAGTAGAAGGCTAGGAACCCTAAGCCCTGGTGCGCCAGGCAAATCTTCCTAACCCTAGGTTTATAGTGAGTGACAATCTTTTAGTATTAATCATTCTTCTTAAAAATCAATATATATATATATATATAAAATCTCTTCCCTTTGATATTTTGTGTTTTGCCCATTTTTTCTTAATATTTTAGGATTTTCTAAAATTTTTTCTTAATTTCAAGGATTTTCTAAAAAAAAAATTTTAATTTTTTAAAATTTTTTAAAAATGCCCCTTAATTTTCTAGGGTTTGTAATTTTTAAAAATTTGCCATAGATTTTTGGATTTTCGACAAAAAATTTTTTTCTTAATTTTTAAAATTTTTAAAATTTTTCTTCCCATTAGTTTTCATGCCACAAAACAAAAACAAAAATTTCCCCCTTAGTTTTTCATGTTTAGCCCCAAAAACAAAAACAAAAACAAAAACAAAAAAAATCAGTCCTTTAAGATTTTTATGTCTAGCCCCAATGATAAAAAATAAAAAATTTAAGGCCTTTATTTTTGGGATTTTTGTTAAAATAATCACCATTTTTATTGTTTGAATCTGAAACCCTAAGCCTTAGTGTCCCTACTGTTTTAAACTCAATTGCACAGGTACCTAAACTAAGATTTGCAGTACATAACTCAAACATTTACATAGCAATCATCATCAACATTATCATCATCACATCATATCATATCACATGGGGGATCCTAGGCATGTGTCTATGTGTGAGATTTATCATATAAACGTACTTTGATATCGAAACAGTAAGGATAGGGAACTTACCGATAGACGCTGGCGAGACATGTGCTGATCAAGCTCCCAAAGAAGAACATCAGCAGCAATGGAGTCAGTAGGTGGCTCACAACACTGCATCCCACTCGAAACCAGGCGATGGGGGTATGTGTGAGGATCGAAAGGCACTAGGGGTCCTCCCCAGCATCAGGATCAAGGAAATCGGCCACCTCGGCCTTAGTAGCAGCGCCTGTAGCTACCTGTGCCTCGGCAGCTACTCGTGTCTCCTCCTCAGTGACACGGCGGGAGGCACACTCTACCTCAAGCACAAGGGCGTCCATCGCAGAGAGGGTTGCATGGTGGTAACTCCGCCGACGAGAAGGTTGCAGGTCGTGCCCCCGAGAGTCCCCATGATGAAGCTCTCACTCACGGAGGAGCCTCGAATCGCTTCTGCGATATCCTCAAGGTGTCCGTGAACCTCCATGACAAGAAAAGCAAAGGGAAATAGTATAAAAGCTAAAAAACGAGAGGAAGGCACAAAGGATTTTGACAGAGGATTGGAGCAAAAGGAGCTAGAGAGAGAGTAAGTATGTGAAGAATGAACCAAACCGCGCGACCTGGAGGAACATATGCACGCCTGGTGTTGGTAGTCGCCACCTCCAAACTGAGCAATCGTCACATTTGTGAAACGACACATGGCGACCGCCATGTCAGATGGATTTGGTCTAGGCGGCCGCCAGGTTGTCAACAGCCACAACAGTGGCTTTAGGGTTTTTTTGGAAGGGCTGTTTGGGGATTTTTGTTATTTGTGTGTTTATTTTAGTTTGTTTTATTTGTGTGTTTGTTGTAGGTGATTATTTTCTTTTTTTTTGTATTGACTTCGTATTTTGTGTGCATTCCCAAAAATATAAGCAAAAATAATTTTCAAAAAAAAAAATATAAAAATAATTTTCCTTAAAAATAATTTTTAAACCCTTTCTATTTTGTTTTGTGTGTGTGTTTTTCTAAAAATAATTTTGGGTGTTTTTTTAAAAATATTTCAAGAAAATCTTGTGTGTTTAGAAATAATTTTAAATTTGCGTATTTTTAAAAAAAAATAATTTTGTGTGTTTTGCACAAGTAATTTGTGTATTTTTGCTTTAATCCTTATCTTTTTGAAGTTTTCTCTCCGATGAATTTAATTTTAAGTCATGACATGACTTTTAATTATTTTTATCCTATGTCTTCGTCCCAAATTTTTAGGTCTTGATTCGTCCTATTAATTCGTGGTTTTTCCTTCCGATAAATTTAATTTTAATCTGTGACTTGACTTTTAATTATTTTTATTTTGTGTTTTGTCCCAAATTCTTAGGTTTTGACTCAACCTATTAATTCGTGGTCTCTCCTTCCGTTGAATTTAATTTTAAACCATGACTTAGCTTTTAATTATTTTTATCTTGTGCTTTGTCCCGAATTTTTAGGTATTGACTCGACTTATTAATTCGTTGTTAACATTTTCGATAAATTTAATTTTAAGCCGTGACTTGACTTTTAATTAATTTTATCTCGTGTTTCATCTCAAGTTTTTAGATCTTGACTCGAACTATTAATTCGTGGTCTCTCCTTCTGATAAATTTAATTTCAAGCCATGACTTGGCTTTTAATTATTTTTATCCCATGTTTCATCTCGAATTTTTAGGTCATGACTCAACCTATTAATTCATGTTCTCTCCTTCTAATGAATTTAATTTTAAGCCGTGACTTAGCTTTTAATTATTTTTATCCCGTGTTTCGTCCCAAATTTTTAGGTCATGACTCGACCAATTAAATCGTGATTCTCTCCAAATAAGGATGGTTACAAAGTCTTGACCTGACTTTTGTAGTTATCCTTATCCCGTTATCGTTCCGAATTGTTAGGTCTTGAGTTGATCGATTAGTTCATTGTTTCCTTCTCGGTTAAGGTAATTTTTAGATCATGACTCGATCCTCTTGATTATCTTATTCCCAACTGAGTTATTAGATCTTGACTCGATCTTTGACTTGTTTGTGTTCTGTTGAGATCTTGACTCGACTTTAGGAGTTGTTCGATCACACCAGTGTCTGTATTATATTAGCATCCGCATTATGTTTAGCATCTTGTATCCGTGCATTTGTCCCAGGAACTACGTTTTAGTTTAATCCCTAACAAAGGGATACGTAGGCAACTCGATAAAAATTCAAATACGACTAACATCATATGCATGCTTATGTGTTTATAGCCTAAGATTGACGACTCGGTCAAATTGCTGTTATCTCTGAATATTTGATATAACTTTCATCACGCGTTGCTATGCAAGCTATATCAAAGAGGGGCAACTGTAGACACCCCAATTTGACTCCGCCCAATCTTAGGTGAATCCGATGATGAAAACAGTTGGAATGATGCCTTAATACGATCCTCAGAAAATGTTTCAAAGCTCGATATTTGAACCCAATCATCAAAACCTTCAAACCAATGAAATCTTTTTGATCCACCAATTCTAATATGGCAATCGCCAATAGAACCTCTTAGAAAGTTCCATTCATTATGGCGACCGCCAACTCCATTGTGGCGACCACCAATAGAACCTCCTAGAAACCCTAACCCAAAGTGGTGACCGCTAACTTGCATTGTGACGATCGCCAATAGAAGCTTTTGGAACCTTTTCAAATATGGCGACCGCCAACTCCTAACCTGGCGACCGCCAACTTCAAATGGCCAGACGTGTC
>JAULJZ010206279.1:0-19098 GCA_032270985.1 Heliamphora pulchella
GGATTGAAAAGTGTGGGTCTATAAAAGGATGTAGTCACCTGGAACCTCCTCAGCTCACTTGGCTTATGTGAGCTCACCACCTCGCCACCACTTAGCAAGTTGGCTCCCTTAATGACTGCTTGGGGTCTTGAGCCTACCCCAATTGGAGGTTCGTAGACTACCCTGCTACCTATATGTGCTTAGCATATTAGTGCCCGTCAAGGCATTATTGGCCGACTCGAGCTTTACTTAATGGCTATATGACTCAACACAACTAGGTTCAATCAGGTAACTTCCGTTGAGCTGTCTTCCCCACGCTTTGTCTACATTCAAGAGAGTCACTGCCTCGCAGTGTTCTCAATTGCTCAGCCATGCTTCAACTCAATAATTCCATTTGTCTCAAAGTACCCTAGGCTGGGAATCGGGTCTAGGTGCCTCTGTTCCGGGCCAAAGGAGGCATATAGCTTGGAGGCTAGATTGAGGGTTTGCCAATGAAGTCTCCCTCCATGAGGGAGGCCTCACCTCGACCAGTCACAGAGAGAGGCATTGACCAAAATGTGTTACATCTTTGGGCTCGTGTCATACCTACCATATGATTGTCTCCATGATACGTCTCTTCATATATCGCACCTATCTTTGCAGCTACATGATAAGAACCCCAGAATTTGAACTTACAACTTTAACAAGAGTTTGTCACCTTCGACCTATTGAGCTAACGAGGGGCCACCGATCCTCAGGTTAGTTGACCCCCTCCTTTGGCTCCCACTTCTAAAATGTTGACCCTCAACTCTTGAAAGATAACATATTATCAAACTATCTCTGGTTAAGCTCTCCACTGCCATGCCTCTCTCTGAGATTCTCACTCCGGTCTACTTTGGGTCCACGTACCCACAAAAAGGATGCTGCTTTACGGGATGACTTCAAAACTAGATTGCTTGTAGATAAGTTTCTAGATTGTAATATCAAATACAAATATTTCGACTGATTTAGATATCTGAAAACAGTTGGATTTTACTTTTTTGGGGTGAGATATATATGTTCACTACAAGGATGCGTTACTTTCCGAGATGTTTTAGTGTTACATCTTGGAGTATCATTGATTTGGTGGGGCAATTGAAAAGAATGTTGCCTACAAAATTTACAGCGATGTGAAGGAAGTGGAGAAGTGCTTTTGTGGTTGAAGATGCCTCCTGCCTTCTATATATCATCTTCTAGTGGTTGTATTGGAGACCTTGAAATGAATCATGCCTTCATCATTTAGTTGTGACATTCCGAGAAAATGTTACTTAATCGTGTATTTTATATAGACTTTTGTCTTGAAAAGTAAACGGAGTAATTGAGAAATTTCTTTTGGTATGTGTGAGAGTCAATTTATCAATCTAAATGAAATGAACATGTTCCTAAAATGAGTGTTTGCTTGAATATGGATGTTGGGTGAATGCGTGTAAAGACCAGAATACATGAAGAATTAACAGACGCTAGCAGATGTTGTCAATTTAAAGTCAACTGGACAAATATTAAGGTTTGATGGTGTCTGACAATTATAGCAGGTGTGATATGGTTTAGATTGGATCAATACAATACGACTATAAGGATTGTTTAAAGAGATAGTAGGCTATGCAGCATGAAAAGATTTTTTATATGAATTGATAGAATTATAATTGTGATTAATCAAAATCTTTGCCTCTTGCAACTGTTCGGTTGTTCCTCTTTGCAGTTTGCACTTCGATTGCAGAGGCTTGTTCTCAGTTTGGCTGTTTGTACTTCTTCAGTTCTTGTGTTAATCTTGGTTTAGGTTCTTGTTAAAAATACTTGTGAGCTACCTGCTGGAGGCTTGGAGAGCAACCCGTTGGGTCTGCCTTTTAAAATAGAACTTCTTTACCTCCACTTCAATTATCAGCAGAAGAGAAATTGGAAGGGAGATAATCAGATTTTAGGGTGTTTTTGTTCCTCTTTTCTAAGAAGTCCCACTCCCCCTCCACCAACTACATTCACAGTGAATACAAACAGTGGCTGTACTACATTCAAAGAGAAGAGTTAATGGATTATAGAAATCTTGTACCTTAAAACTTTATTTTCAGAATAATCAATAAATTTGTATTATGACACCTTATTATTGTAATTTTATATTAGGATAATTACCTTATTTGAGTTATATTTAATTAAATAAATGTATCTTACAATACATGATATGATACGATATGTCAGAAGTAAACTAAATAAAACGATGCACAATACGTATCTTGATTTTCAGTATAATCAATAAGAAGATGACACAACCATCAGTTATAACAGCCAAGGGACACCTGTCTTCAAAAGGGACGATAGCCATCAAGGCAAGTAACTGCAGATAACTGCCACTGCTATGATATGCTGCGAAGCTTGCCAAGCAAGGGATTGCCACACAAAAGGATCGGTCTACTAAAACGGTCTTGCTCCCTAACCCATGCTAGTGTCAGCCCAAGTCCAAGTCACACGCCCATATGCCCAGTGTCCACTGATTGTACCTGCGCCCACAAGCCAAGTTAGTTTCCAACATCCACGCACTTAGCTTTGTGCCTTCTTGTGCCATGCACCAAGCAATGCAGCCAATGTTTGTCTGAGGGACCAGTGACAACCCATGTTGCGATACCAAAGCTACCTTGTTAGGCATACCTCCCTCATACCTTTGTTACCAAAGGTTGGCATGTATGCAAGGTTCCACACCATGCCACCCACGACACCGCACAAGCTAGGATGTAAATTGCTAAGAACCCAACGTTCTTGTCGGTAGGTTTTTAGCTCCTCATCAGTTTGCTTCTCGAACTTCCTTTAGTGTTACATGCTTCTCCCAACTTGCTTTGGATTCTGGTAAGCCCTTTCACTTCACCAAACAGTAAGTTCTGTTCTTCATACTTGGTCCTCGGTTCTGTGATTTAAAATTTGTTCAGCATCATACCCAAAGCCTCAAACTGCTTAAATCATTGGAGGACCCTGGAGGCTCCCTTCTGGGGTTCTATTTATGGTCTGCAAGGGCTAATTGTATAGAGTTTAAAAACAGAACCATCTAGCTTGATAGTGATTGTAGAGAAAAGAGAGAACACTAACATCAACCACAATATGGTGGTGAGGATGACGCTGAGGAAGAGGGTGAAACTAGACAATCACGCCTAGGGGTCTTAGGTACTTGCACAAAGATGCGTCACATCCCTTTCAAACTTGGCGGCCAATGTTCCTTTAGTTAGTCCAACACACAAAAACTGGAAAACAAGGAACCCAACAACCAAAATTCCACCTGGTGGCCCACCATACCAAACAATGGTGAACCTAATCTAGCTAACTCTAAATTAAGACTCTTCTTTAACTAATAACTTAAATGAACATACCAGTTTCTGAAGTTGGTTTCTTCTTTGATTTTACACTTCCTTTAGGCTCATATAGACTGCTTGCAAATTAAGAATTTGATTACTTTAAAGACCAAATGAAAGGAAAAGCTTTGCTGTTGTTATAGGTATGATGGGGGTGTTGAGATCCTCTCGTGCAGATATTCTGGAGGTTTCTAATGGTGGATTTGATGGAAGCTGTACTGCTGTAGTGGTAGATATAATACATCTTTGGAGAGTTACATTTCTTGGTCAAAATGTCAAATCCTCTCTCTCTCTCTCTCTCTCTCTAGTGTCAATCGAGGTGAAAGTTCTCTCAAGGGAACAGGTGAGGAAACAACTACATGAACCCTCAACTCTAGCCTTCCACCCAAATATCTCTGGTGAACCATGGGTTTTTGGGGTGTCCAATTGCCGAGGCACCTTCTTTTAGGGATTCCTATGACATGCTCCCATCCTTGTTGTTTGACAGAAGGTTTTAAATAATGGTGGCACCCACCAATTTGTATATCAGTTTTAAGTCGATACGGATATTTTTTCTTTTGGTAAAACTTAAATGCATTTATTTTTATTTTTTATTGATTGTAATTATAGATAGCTTCTTCTTTGTTATAACTAATAATAGTACTAATAATCATGTAAGATGTTTAAAATTAATAGCGATACACATAGTTGTAAAAAACAGACGATACACAATACGTATCGCACGATATTGCCTAAAGGAACAATTGAGACTAATCGCATGAATGTATCGTTGAGGCAAAAAATTGTATGCTCTTCTATGCATATCGAAAGAGACGAGATGAGACGAATTGTCGATTCAAACTGTAGAGTTGATTTATAGAGGTAGCAAAATTGGACAGGTCGTGATTGATCTGAAATGAAAAAAACTCAAAATTTATCCTTGTGTTTGGCAATTTTGCTTCTAATCAATGATTTTACATGTTTTGGAAGTTCCTGTGGCAGATTTACACAAGTTTACTTCAATTTAACAACAAAAGAGATTGAATCTCGGACTGAGGTTTCTGCCGACTTGAGCGAAATCTTCAAAGCATCGAATCTCCTATGTTTTCTGTTTTTTGCATTGAATCTGATATTTCTGGTTTCAATCATCCTCTTAGGAACACAATCGGTGTTTGTTTTTGATGATGTTCGCGGTTCTTAACAGGATTGCGCAGATAACCCGAAGACCCAGCCTGAGTAATCTTAGCCAGAATTCGAAATCTGTTTTTTCTCTGGTTTTTTCTCCAAAGTAAACATTAAACATGAGACATGACATTTTATGAATCGTCTGTGATGCCTAGAGCTGAAAGTATGCTTAGTTTGCAAAAATATTATGATTTCCCCCCCTAAGAAGCTGCCAACATTAGGGTTTGTTTTGAGCTTTATGTGTATCTGTTTTGAACTGTTTGGCTGCGCACTCTTCATTGTCTTCAATGCATGGCCAGTCTTCTTCAATACATAGTCAGTATTCTATTAGTCAAGTTGTGGGTTTTGGTGCTTAACCCTTTGTTTTTCTAGATGCTTGTGTTTATCTTCTTTTATTGGGATGTTTGGTATTGAAAGTTTGAACTATACCCATTTGTTTTCTAGATGCTTGTGTTTATCTTCTTTTATTTGGATGTTTGGTATTGAAAGTTTGAACTTTATTTAATGAAGTAGGCTATATTTTTTTGCTTCTCTTTTTTCCCCCCAATATTTGTGTTTTTATATGTTTTAGGATCTAAAAAAACTTACTGTACACGATATGGGAAAAAACGATTCATGATTCGATACACAAGTTGACAACTATTTCCTTATGGTTTTTAAACATTAATTAGAAGTGCAACATGCCTAAGTAGACAACATGATATACTTGTATTGTTCAACAATTCTAATCTAGAACCAAATATAAACGAGTTATTAATTAGTGAACCAAGTGAGAAAGTAATGATTCTTCTTTGAGAGAAAAAAGAGTGAAAAATAGAACCAAGCTCATCTATCCTTAACAGCTACTCAAATCTTGTAGAACTTGAAGATTGGCTGCACAAATCATGCAGATCTAAAATATTGCAGCAGTTATATGTGATTTTTGTGCGATTCTAGTGGTTGAACATAAGAAAAAAATAAAATGAAAAAACATCCTTATGTGCTTAATCTGCTAAAATAGAGGTGTAACAACCATAATGGTGCTATAGCGGTGTTGGAATGGTCGTTACGGATGTTTCATAACAGTAACGGGTGTTATGGCTGTGATTTTCAATCACACCACTATAGGGGCCATAACTGCTCATACTGCTAAAGGTTGTGACCCATTTTCAAAATCATGGTATGACAACGTTAGGGTGCTGTTCTGAAGGCCACATGTATGAGAGATTGGGGAAGCTGCTCTTTCCTGGTGTTGCTCGACCCCGTGGGGTAGCTTGTTGAGATGTGTGATTGATCATTGAGTCGCCTCAAGGTTTGACTCATCACCCTAATTGCCTCCTGGGGATGACATGGCGATGCAATGTGGCAGAGCTGGGTGTCCGTATGTCATCATTGTTCTGCATCTGTGTCAGAACAATTATGTAATTCTTCAGAGGCAGTTGAACAATTATGTAATGCATCTGTGATGACATGACTCATCACCCTAATTTATTGTCAGCATTGTTGAAATTTCTGTAATCCTTATTTAATGCTTTAATGCTATAGCTCTAATGCCGAAATAATTATGTTGTGTTTTGTCTAGGATGTAATTAATTATGTGGAGAAAGCTTATTGTGCCAATAATTTGATCAGTCAAAATGACAATGGAAGCTCTGCACAGCAACAATCTTCCCACTTAGTGACTAAATCTTCTTCACTTCCAAGTAATTCAACTGCCACAGATGCTTCTATTACTGATTCAGTTGCTAGTGTGAATGCCTCAGAAAGTCCTCTATCTAGAACTTTGTCAGAGGAGAATCTTGAAACCCTGATTTCTACAATGGACATGAGCGGACAGAACTTAGCAAGACCATCTGGCCTCCAATCCTCAACTGATCTTTCAAGAACCCCAGCTGATCATTCCATTTCGACCAGTGATCTGAGGCTTAAGTTGCACCTTTACAAGGTTCGGTTTTTGCTTCTTACGAGGAACCTCAAGGCAGCTAAGCGTGAAGTTAAGACAGCTATGACTATGAACATTGCACACGGGAAAGATTCTTCCATGGCTCTCCTCTTGAAGTCCCAACTAGAGTATGCTCGTGGGAACTACCGTAAAGCAATCAAGCTCTTGATGGCTTCAGGTAATCAAACTGAATTGGGGATCTCTAGCATATACAACAACAATCTGGGATGCATCTATTATCGACTTGGAAAATATCACACATCAGCTGTATTCTTCTCCAAGGCTCTGAGTAATTGTTCATCCCTCCGGAAGGAAAAGCCTTTAAAACTTTCAACTTTCTCACAGCACAAATCTCTCCAAATTATATATAACTGTGGAGTGCAGTACTTGGCTTGTGGAAAACCGATACTTGCTGCTCGATGTTTTCACAAGTCTAGTTTAATTTTCTTCAGTCGGCCTCTCTTGTGGCTCCGAATTGCCGAGTGTTGTCTATTGGCTCTAGAGAAGGGACTTCTGAAATCTGATACGGACCAATCTGATAGATCAGAGGTTAGACTTCATGTTATCGGTAAGGGAAAATGGAGGCAACTTGCTGTGGAAGACGGGATTTCAAGTAATGGGCATGTGGATTTTGTTGGGAAAGATGATTGGTTTTTGGGTGATGATAAACAGCCTAATCTCTCCGTGCCCCTTGCCCGGCAGTGCCTGTTAAATGCCCTTTACTTGTTGAACTGTGCAGAGAAAAAGTACTTGAAGTCTGATTTGCCTGATAGTTCAATCTTGGAGGACATTGAATCAAGAGAGGGAGCATCATCCAAGAATACAAATTACAAGTACGTGTTGGGTGGTGATTCCAAGGCATGTAATGTGACAGCGGGCTCGGGTCAAATTAAGCTAAATGGGGATGCTATTGAACAAAAGAGTGGAAATAGTCCTAATGCCACCTTAGAGAGCTCCATATTGGATTATGAAGATATTTGTAGAAGAGAGAATCACATGATCAACCAAGCTCTTCTTGCTGACTTGGCATATGTAGAGTTAGAATTAGGGAATCCTTTGAAGGCCTTATCAACAGCAAGGTCTCTCTTGGAACTTCCAGAATGTTCGAGAATATACATCTTTCTTGGCAATGTATATGCAGCCGAGTCTCTATGCCTGCTAAACCGGCCAAAGGAAGCTGCTGAGCGTTTGTTGACCTATTTGTCTGGTGGAAGCGACGTTGAACTCCCATACACCGAAGAGGATTGTGAACAATGGCGAACCGAGAAAAATGTGGACTGGGAGGAGTGGTCGACCGCCAAGAACCCTTCACTCGATGAGTCACAAGATGTCGTGTTCCTCGAGCCCGAAGCGGCACGTGGAACTCTTTACGCAAACCTAGCTGTGATATCTGCAGTGCAGGGAGATCTTGAGCAGGCTCACCGGTTTGCAATGCAAGCTCGGTCCATAATTCCCGATAGTCGGGATGCCATTCTTACGTCCATTTACGTGGATCTAGCGACTGGGAAGACGCAAGAAGCTCTCTCCAAGTTGAAACAGAGTTCTCGTGTTAGATTCGTCCCCGGCAGTTTAAAGCTGAAAAATGGCTCTTGTTGATTGCTTTGTCGGTGGCTTTTACTTTGCCGTGCCCTACCCAACCGCCATTACGAGTTAGGAGGTAGGTCAAAAATCCTTCTTATGAGGATATGTAACATATATATAGCTTCAATCTAGATTTCTAGGCAAATAAGATTTTTTTTTCCTTTTTTAACATTTTTATCTTCTAAAATTTTTCATTTCGGTCATTGGTGGGGTGGGCGAAATTATTTTGTTGTTACGAAAATGCCCACCTATAAGATGTGAGATGTAGTTCTGATTCAGAATATTTTGTTTGTAGTTGCTAATCCGGTTGGTATTCGAGATTGTAGAGGTCATGTGCTTTTCTCAGGAAAAAAAATATATTGACTCTGAAGGAAATTCACTTCTAGATGTCAATGCAAGGTCATTCGTATTTCAGTGCCTTTTTAATTATTATTTATGCTTATTTTCCATATTTTGTTGGAGAATACAATACTCTTGCTAGGTTCGATAGATTCTAATTAATTGGAACAACTTATTGGACATAGTGTGGTGTTGAAGGTAGTGTTTATGTTGTCCTTTGGTGTTTATTGTGGTGTTGGGTGCTGTTTTTTCGGAGGCGGTGTTACGTCTTTTGTTGTTTTTTTGGCTTTCTTTGTGTGCGCGGTGTTTTGTCTTTTGTTTGTTTTTTTGACTTTTTTTTGTGTCACCTCTTTTGGGTTTTTCCTGGCAATCGTATCGTGTTTGGATTCTGGCCTTGCTCTCCTAGTTTATTAGTCCAAAGCTATTCTTGTTTGAGCGGTGGATATAATTTTTTTTTCCTTTTATCGATTAAAAAAAAAACTTGTTGATTATAATTGAAAAAAAAAGATATGTTTATAATTTTCAAGTAAAAGTTGTAAATATTTATTGAAATTGTAACTTTATAGTTTAAAATACTAAAATTTTTGTTTGTAAATTTAAAATTAGAAGCTTTTGATTTTTTAAACCTTTTATTGGATTATAAATTATGAGTGCATAAAGAATGCATGGGTCTCACCTCAGGATAAATTATTTTTAATTTGTTATATGGTTCGCCAATTTGAGTTATAGATTATTTTATTTGAATGAGTTATACCAATTATGCGAGATTAGATATGGGCTAATTAATACTAACAAAGTGGATTGTAGGCATCAATCACATTTTTGTTGGACTAATTTTTTACTAGGTTTAATTAACCGTTTAGTTATATGTCAAAATAAGTATATTTATTTATCTAATTATTTATTTCATACTATCAGTTATACAAATGATTTTATGACGTATAATTTATCTCTCTTAGTTCTAAGGTATAATTTAACCCTCATGTCATATCTTTTATTCTATCAATTACATTTCTTTTTATCTCATCTTATAACTAGTATTCTATCATCCTATGACATAACTCATTTTCTTAAAAATAATATACAACCAACCTAATATGTGCTATTTGTGTGTACCTAAATATACTGATAACTCAGGATTAGATTGCATTAAATGTTTTAGTGCTATTCAGTCATTTGTTCATTTTGTTAATTTAAAAATTAATTCAATGCAGTATTTTTATTTATTTAACGGACTAATCTTGGTATTGGACTATATACCAAGTTATATGGTATATAAGGTGTGCGGGGTGAATCTGCATGGATGAGATAGAACGAAAAGAATTAGGCTCACTTCGTCATACTCGTTAACTTGATTGTTCTTGCACAGGGAAACGAGGTAAGATTGGCCGGTGGGTTTGATCAGAAAGCTCCTTCAATACTTAAGTTAGTGAATTGTAAGAGGCAAATAGAAAATTCTGAGGAAAATCTAGTAGAGTTTTTGTAAGTAAGAGAGTGTGTTTGTACCTTGTCTTTGAGTTCGGTATTTATAATGCGTATGAGATTTGGTGGGAAAGTGACATTCTCATGCTTTGTCATGGCAGGAAGCCCCTCTTTCCCCTTTTAGGGTCTACCTGAGGCCCATTTCTACTGAGTGGGCGAATTGTTAAATCATTTCGAGTTATGTTAGCTGTCATTTAATGTAGAGATGTACGGATGCGTAATTGTCATTAATGCTTCGTGCTCGGTCTTCCCTTTGCATTAAATGCGCTTAGACTACGGTTATGTTTGTAATTATTACATCGCCTGAGATCTGTGGAGGTTTGCTTAGTCGATCTCTGATATTCCCACTATGGGCTTTCTGGTTGTTTTAGCCCCAAGTCTATTGGGCCTGGGCCTGTTCTATGAATCGGCCCATATGAGTTTAGGTTGACCTTCTTCGTAAGGTATTAAATGGAAGATAACTAATATCACAGTAATTATAGCGTCCTGGGGAAGTAAAATTTTTAAACTATTATTTACTTAATACAATGGTTAAAAATAATCATATCTTATGATTCAATTATAACTAATACAGTTTAATCCCACCATATAACTAATACAATTTAACCTCATCATTTATTCTATTTTTTAAAAAATAATCTAAAAATCAAGCAAGTCAAAAGATATTAATTTAATAATGCTTAGGGAGACACAAACTGTAACAGAAGGTGAACTAGCAGTAACAATAAGGGGTGATTCTAAATACACCACAAAAATGCTTTATACACTCACCTTCTAAATACACCCATTCTAAAAATTTAAACTTTTATCTTTTACTTTCTACACTAACCTTATTACTTAAAAATTTATTATTCATATCCTCCATATTCTAGCTCTAGTCACCCACTTCCACCCCATCTTTAATAGCTTCGCCACCGCCAACCTCTGCTCCCTCCCTCTCCTGCCCACTCTCTTTGCTCACTCTTTTCCTTTCTTTCCCACCCGCCTCTCCTATCACTCTCTGCAGTGCCCCTCCTCGCTCTTTGGCCTCATTTTCCTCCACATATCATGTGTTGCCCCCATTTCTGATCAGATTACGCCTTCTTTATTGACTAGATCACAAGTAGGAGAGGACTATATCACGATCAAATTAAGAACATGTTCAATTCTCTATCGCTGAACCAATGACTGGTATTCAATTTTCTAGTACCGAATAAATGGCATATATTCAGTGCTTTGTAACCGAACATAGATCGCCCATTTAGGATGATATTCCAAATGATGATGGTTGCTGGTTTTTAGGGTTTTATGGATCAATTCATTCAACAAGTTCATTTCAAATTAGACCAGGATTAACAACCTCTATTCCTTACGTATATGAGTGCTTTCGAGATTACCATTGCACAACAGTTGAGAGTTGCAAGAGGAGAAAGGTAGCGCAAAAAAGAAAGGGTGGTAGTGGGTGGTGGTTGCTGGGTTTCAAGGTTTCGCAATAAGAGGGTAGTTGCAGATATGTTTTTGCAGTAATGCTATGAATTCATAAATAAAATTCAAAAAAATACTCAGAAAGTGATATGAATGGTTGAGATTCATTGAAGTGTATTCCACATCTTATTAAATATGAATTTCAACCATCCAAATTACTTTCTGGGTATTTTTTTGAGTTTTGTTTTCGAATTTATAGAATTACTGATATTTTTGCGATGAAATTTTAATGTTTAGCGATGAAAATGTATTTTGTTTTTGTAGTGGGTGGCAGCAAGGCTTTCAAGGTGAAGGGTGGTGGATTGTGGTGGTAGGCTGAATGGGCTGGGGCGACAGTGTGGAAGAGGAAAGAGAGCGGTGATGAGTATGGCGGTGGTGGCAGTGGAATTTTAGGATTTTGAAAATTACGAGTTATTTTGGTAACTTGAATTAGGAATAAAATTATAATAAAAGTTAATTAATTTTTTATGTGTTGAAAGCAAAGTGGTGTTACGGGGGATAATTTCCTTGCTTGTTTAGTCGATTAATCTTTTATATTTGGCTATTGACTTAAGTTATATTGTATATAAGGGTATTGAATGCGAAAGATAACTAACATTGGCTCCGTTTAGGTAAAATAGTTTATTTGTTTATTAATTTATAAATTAAAAAATAAATTACGTCGTTTAGGTAATTAAATAAGACAAAAACAAATAAATAAATAAACAAATAAGCTCGTTTGGATGGTCAAATAAGCAAATAAGATGATTTATAAGCTAAATAAGCTCTTTTGAATAGCTAAATAAGCAAATAAGCAACTCCACCCAAACGAAATGACTTATTATCAAATTGATTAATTGGCTAATTTACTAATAAACAAATAAGCAAGATCCACCCAAACGGGGTCATTATAGTAATTGTGGTGTTGTGGGAGAATAAAATTTTTAAATAATTCTTATTCTATACAATTAATAAAAAAAATTACATTTCATGGTTTAACTATGACTAATACAATTTAAACAAGTTTAAAGATACTAATAGAATACCGCTTCGAATAATTTTTTATTTGCTTATTTTACTTTTTTAATTTTCATTTTAAATTAGTTTTTATTTTTTATTTTTTGGTTAAACTATTAAATTTTCTTGACTTCTCTCACCTAAACGAGTTAAAAAGTGAAAAAAAAAAACTGACAAAAGATATAGCAAAAGTTCAAAAAAGATAAAAAATAAGTCAATAATTCAAATTATATGTTACTTATGTTCGTATTTATTAATTTTTTAATTTTTTAATCAATTTCTTTTATTTTTTTAGTTTCTCTCATTAACACGATTTAAAAAAAGACTTAATAAAATTTTCAAAATCTGATAAAAATAAATAAAATTATCATAATTTAGCCTAAATAGAACCTATGCAGACACAAACAGTAACAGAACGTGAACTAGCCGTACTAATAGGACGTGTTTGATCAGCAAAATGTAGTTTGGCGCCAAAAGATAGCTTGGAAAATGACACTTTTGCCCATCTCCATTTCTCTTTCCGACATAGAGATTCTCACCAACGGTGGTACCGAATTCAAGCAAAAGTTGAAAACCCTGTCGGGATACGGACGTTTTAAAATAAAAAATAAAAAATTGACAAAGTGTTTAATTTGTAAATCGTTTATTATTTTTTATTTAGTATAATATTTTTAACAAAGAAGGTCTATTTTCATAAAATTTTTGAGGCACAAGATTTTCTATTGATGCATTTATAATTTTTTGAGACAAAAATACTCTCTATATAGATAAATTTATCTGTCTTATTGTAAATACACGTATAAAGAATACAGATAAATTTATCTGTACTTTTCAAAATATATATAAAGAATACAAATAAATTTATCTGTTCTATTGAAAGTACGTATAAGGTGTTATGACTAAATAAATAAATTTATCTATTTTATTGTAAGCACGTATAAAGAATATAAATAAATTTATTTATACTTTTTAAAAACACGTATAAAGAATACAGATAAATTTATCTGTCTTTTATTAAAAGTACGTGTAAAAAATACAAATAAATTTATTTGTTTGTTATACAAAACAAATAAATTTATCTATTTGATGGGTCTTTTTGAAAGAAATCATGTAATTAGATCTTGCGCGTTAAAATTTTTGTTTATGAACCTTGCGCACTAAAACTTATTTTTTTTGAATTTTTAGCTAAAATTTCAAAAAAAAAAAACTATGCAACTTTAAAAGGTTGTCAAGAATTTTATTTTAAATTTAAGATAAATAGTTAAATTTATTTTAAATTTAAAATTATTTAGTTAATCAAATTAAGAAAAAAATTATTTTTGAATGAAAAAATACATGCAGCATTACTTAAACAAATTAAAACCGATATTTAAAAGTTATCCAATATTTATCTATAAATTAATTTTAAAAACAGATACTATAAACTTATTGGGGATATCACTGAGTCCAAAACCTCCTAATAATTTCTCAATTTAAGAGTCCCAACCCCAGTAAGTTTTTTTTTAATGTACTTTTATATTTTGTATATCATGAATTTTAAAATTATGTGATCATTTAAAAAATCTATTTGGGTAGGCTAAAAAGACACTTTTAAAATCATTTTCATCTTTACTAAGTTTTTATTAAATTTATTTTAATTATTTTTACTTAAAAGAAGGGCAAATTTTGACTAAAACTTAAAACAAAAATTCACTAAAGCCAAAACAAAAAGCTGAGATTTTGTTTGTTTGTTTGTTTTTTTGATTTTCTGAGCTTTTGTTAAAAACTTACTTTTTTAGTGAAGGTTTTCAAATTTGATTTTTTTCAAAAAAAAAAATAATAATAATAACTCCTTAGAAATCACAAAGGCAAAAATTTAACTTAACAAAAAAAAAATCTAAACTACTTTTTAAAAATAATTTATTTATTTTGAAATCTCAAACACAGCCAGCCTTGAGGGGAAGTTGGTAATGCCGCCGCTTTGAGCCTCTAATTCTTTGTTAAAATTTAGGGCAACATTTGGATTTAAATTTAATATAAATATTTTAAAAAAATTTATGTCGATGATCTTGCGATCACGAGTGGTAATTATTATAATTTTTATGTTTTTATCTCAAGTTTAAGTTCTTCTACATTCTTTTAGTTTATTTTTTTTAAGTTGCACAAATTTAATATTATTCTAAGTCTTTAATTATTTAAAATGCTAACTAATACGAATAGAATATAAAAAATTAAAAGTTATGATCAACATATATTTAAGTCATAATTTTTCAATTCTAAAGTGTTAATTCTTATTTTATGAATTATAGTCAAATACAAAATATTGAATAAAAAAAATATTCTATTGTTAAAAAGTTTATAATAGATAAATTAAAAGCCTGACATATTAGTAGTACTATGTTGTATTTAATTTTTTTCATAAATTTAATTTTATAATTGAAACATGACTAAATATATTTAGTCTACGTAAATTTTTATAATTAATTTTAAAATTTATTTTTATGTTTATTCGAATCCCATATCTCAAACTCGCTTTGCACATATAGGGCCGGCACTCTCAAACAAGGCTTTTAGTATTTATTTCAGTCAGCTTTTTAACAAGTCATACTTTTATTGAAACATTGCATTACACTACGAAAAAAGGAATCTTAAGATGTGAACAATAGAGCCAACCTTAGCCCTGCATCAGACATAAGCCACCACATGTCAAGAGGTTAAAGACAAATAAGTGATCAATGATTCATGTGCCCGAGGACTTCTTCCGTAGCCTCATATCATCACATGACATTACTTAAGTAGTGCTTTTATTCAATGATATAGCGAAAGACATTTGGAGTGAAACAGCATGAGCTCATCTTTATTGGGTAAATAGAAAATAAAAATAACCCACTTAATGTGTACTAAATATTTTTATTTGTCAAAAACATCACATATTATCGCTTATATGATACTTTGAGTGTATTAAATAATTTGCACCATGTTCCCCTAGCTAAGTGGGACCGGTCCCTATGTGTTTCTTTCCTCTCCTTTATTTTCTTTTCTTTTTTTCTTATCCTTATATAAGAGAGAATAGAGAAATAATAATGATACAAATTAAGTTAAATGGTCATGTTTGTTTGAGAAACTAAAGTTGTTGAATTTGAGTATATGGGAATAGTCCCATATAATTTAATGATAATTGAGGATGTAAACCAACATAACTTATTTAAGGAGATTGTTGGTGAATTTCGTAGTGCCGCTTTTTATAAAGAGCTGCAGCTTGCGGGTGCAAAGTTGAATGCCATGAAAGAGATTTGAGTTATGCTCTCCTAACAAAAATTGATTTTGGGAAGAATGGCCGGCCGCTCACGATTCAACAACTGATATAAGAGCTAGGAGGTCATGGGTTCGAGTTGCAAAAGTCTTATCATGAGAGAGGGATTGTTGGTGGATCCACAATGGCGCTCCTTGTAAAGGACTGCCGCTTGTAGATGTATTACCGAACACAATAAGACATTTTTTTTATCAACAAAAGGACCTTTCTGCAAAAAGATGCAGCCTGTAGATATGTTGTTGAATGGCGTAAGACATTTTTTTTTTATCAGCAAAGGAAAAACCTCATTAAGAAAACAAGAAAAAATTGCATGTGCGGATCCAATCAAAAAACTAAGGTAGCATCCTAGTCTAAAATCTTTTATTTGTAAAAATCTATTTGTTTTGTACATAATTTCAAGCTTCTCTCTCTTTCAATCCTGTATAGAAAGTCATCAATTGTGAAGACTTGAGTCACAATCTCTTAATATCAATTAGCTTTAGGAGCAATAATGGCCCATGGTCCGATAACATAGATGAATATGGGATTAAAGATAACCTACGTACCCTTTAGGTGGAATACTTTGTCACAGGATTAGAAATGGATATGATTAATTATTAAATTACTCTGTTACTTTTCTTTTAAGTTCACACTAACTTATTGCCACATTCGTTTTCTCTATTTTCGTTTTTGTTGAGCTCTCGCCATTTCCTTTTTGCTTTGCTCTTTTGTTGTTTTTCCATTGCATTGTTTGTTAGATGTGTGGAGCATAATTATTTTTGAGCATTCAACTCATGACTTGACCCATTCTAGAGCGCTACAGTTTAAAATGAGCTTTTTTGTGAGATTTAGTCAATGGAGTAGAAGATATAGCCGTTAGGCCCGAGCTGAAGTGGTCGTTTTTGGTTTCTTCCATAATTACTGGTATCAGAGCCGTTGTTTCGAATAGTAGCAATGGCAAGAGAAAAAGGAAAGATGACATGGGTCGAGAAGTTTGATGGAGCAGATTATATATGGATATTAGATGATGCAGATTGAGGCTTATCTCCATGAAAAGAAACTATATCAGTCGCTCTTGGCTACTAAACCAGAGACCATAAGGATGACGAATGGAGTTTTCTTGACATACAAGTGTTGGGGATTATTCACCTAACCGTGTTCAAATCAATTGCGCCTAACGTTGTGAATAAGAGGATCACTCACTGCGAGATTGATGGTGACCTTATTGAGTATGTATGAAAAACTCTTAGCTTGATTAACAATAAAATACATCTAATGAAAAAGTTACCTAATCTGAAATTACAAAAGGTACACTTATTGCATAACATCTAAACAAATTCGATACTATCATGAATTAATTGTCTTATGTGGAGATTAATTTTACAAATGAGATACATTCGTTGATTGTTTTGAAAGGTGACTGGACAACAAAATTTAAAATATTAAAATCAGTGCACACAGACTTGTAGGCGCCTTCTCAAGATTCATTTCTTGAAAGTTCGGGGGTACTACATCACCTTCATTGATGATTTGAGTAGAAATGTATAGATTTATTTTTTGAAAAATAAATCTAATATATTTAAAATTTAAAAAAGTAGAAGGCTATAGTTGAGACTGAAATGGGTTTAAAGTTAAAAGGTTTTAGTTCAAACAATAGAGAAGAATACACAGATGGGGGTTTAAAGAATTTTATACTACAAATAAGATTAAGTGGAAGAAGATTATTCTTAGGACACCATATCAGAATGGCATGGCTGAATGCATGAATAGAGCTCTCAATGAGCTTGCTAGGAGCATGAAGTTGCATGCTGGATTGCCAAAAAATTTCTAAGTTGATGCAGTGAACATTACAGCTTATTTAATAAATTGAGGACTATTAGTTCCCTTATAAGTTGCAGAATTTTTGAAGAATATTGGAGCGAAGAAAAGGTAAATACTTCATTTCCATGAGTTTTTGGCTGTGTTTCTTATGCTCACATAGCTTCTGATGCTTGTAATAAACTACAAGCAAAGTTCAAAAAATGTTTATTTATTTGTTATGGGGTTGAAACTTTTGGTTATCAATTTTGGGATTATCAAAATATAAAAATTATTAAAAGGAAGAGTGCAATTTTTAATAAAAATGTTATGTATAAGGACAGATCCAAAGCAAAATTTGATGTTGTGATGCCAGAAGCTAAAAAATTTGAGTTCGTTGACTTAGATGGTATCTCTAAGAACATTGTGTAAACTAAGGATCAAGAAGACAAGGAACCCAAAGGTCAAACAAAGGTCGCTTACAACTGTTATCAAAACTTCTTCTACAAATATTAGGCCACCCAAATCTTAAAGCTTTGCAAATAGAGAATTCAATGAAGTGAGTTCGCCACGACGGATGAAATGGATTTACTGTTAATTTATTAGACTTGAAAGCTGACAGAACTACCAATAGGAAAGAAAACTTTACATAATTAGTTAGTTTATAAGATAAAGGGAGAGTATAACGGTTGCAAGTACTATGAAGCTAGAATGATTGTCAAGAGATCTCAGTAGAATGCGTTGATTACATTGATATTTATTCTCTAGTTGTGAAGTTGACTACAATCAGATTACTAATAGGAGTTGTGGCTGCAAAGTACCTACATCTGGAGTTGTTGGATGTCTAGACTATTTTTTTTTTTTTGTTTTTTTTTCACAATAACTTGGAGAAAAATATTTATATACATCAACTACAAGAATTCATAGTACAAGGAAAAGAAAACTTGATTTGCAAATTGAGTAATCGCTTGGATGGCCTGAAATAAGTTTCTAGGCAATTGTATATGAAATTTAACAGTTTCATGTGCATTACTGGATTCACAAGGTTGAAAACAAACCATTGGTATTATGTTAACAATTAAACAACTCCAACATTATCTTGTTGTTGTATGTGAATAATATGCTTGTTGTAGCTCTTGCATTGAGGAGATTAAGAAGTTAAAAAGGTAGTTGCCAATATAATTTGTAATGAAGAATTTGGGAGTTGCAAAATAAATCATTGTTATGACAATCATCAAGGGACAGTGCTAGTAGTACTATAAAGTTTTCACAAGCAGAGTATGTAAAGAAAGTGCTTTGTAAATTCAACATAGATAATGCAAAATTTGTAAGCACACTATTGGCTGTCTTTTTAGACCAACTAAGGATCAGTCACTAATGACAGAGTAGGAGTTACTATTAGAAAACAATTGAAACATCACGCTTTATACGTATGATTATAAGGTTATAATCGCGTTTTTTCAAGCATGATTTATGGGGGTGTAATATAAAGTCGAGATTTTCGATTACGCTTTTTGCGCGTAATTATTTACACAAAAAATGTAATTAAAAATAAAACTAGTGTGATTATTAAAACTTTAAAATCTCAATTTTGCATTATCGACCACATTTTTTGTGCATGATAAAAACTAAAAAGTGATTAAAAATAACAAAAAGCGTGATTAAAAATAACCAAAAGCTTGATTAAAAATAAAATTAGTGTGATTGTTAAGTCGATTTCGCATTATCGACCACACTTTTTGTGCGTGATAAAAACT
>JAULJZ010206310.1:0-19094 GCA_032270985.1 Heliamphora pulchella
GATCTTTACAATGTCAACAATAAGAATAGATTAACAATCTAAACTTAATTCCCCCAAACATCGTCTATCATGTGGCGAGGTCCCAGGGGGCGCGCCCCGTGGTGGGGGTTTTAGGGGGCTGTGCCCCCTAGTGGGGTTCCTAGGAGCAGCGCCCCAAGGCGAGAGTCTGAGGGCAGCGTCCTCAGTGGGGATCGACCTGCCTAGTCAGGTCGCGGGGTTCCGAACCCCAGAAGGTCAGTCACGCACGGCTGCCTACGGCCTTAGCCGATCAGATCTCTTTTATGCAAATCTCAATTAAGTATCATAGCGAGGTGTCAACATAGGAAGGAAAGGGTTGACACCAACAGAAAAGGGTCAACACAAGCAGGAAATGTGTCGATTCAAATAGCAATGGTGTCGACAAAAACATGAAAAAGTATCAACATAAACAACCCGGGTCAACAGAAATAGAGAAATGTGTCAACACAACCATCAAAGGTGTCGTCACAAACGCCCAGGGGTCGACACAAAAGTGCTGAGTGATTCAACGTAAATAGCAACTAGCGAAGGTGTCGATACAAATAGAGAAAGGTGTCGACACAAAAGAACCGAGAGTTCCAAACCGAGATAGGTGTCGACACAAATAGAGAGGGGTGTCAACACAAAAGAACCGAGAATTCAACCAGAGAAATGTGTCGACACAAAAGAACCGAGAGTTCTGCTCAACACCAACAGAAGGATTAGGGTCGACACCAACAGAAAAGGGGTCGACACAAGCCAAAAGGGTCGACACAAACAAGAAAGGTGTCGACACAAATGGCCAGAATCTCAAATTTTAGAAAATCGACTGGATTATGATGGAAAGCAAATCACAATCTGGATTGATCTGAACATATTGTCCTGAACAAGATAATATCTCTCATACTCCAATGAAGATATTGAATACATAAATCCTGAACATACTCACAGAAAATGTTAGAAGCATAAACATGTATTTTCTAGAGAAGAAAACAAAATCTAAACCGAGTATGTTTTTAAAACTGATTCATTCTTAAGATTGTTGGGAGAAATCTAACGCAGTACAAGATATATACATGCTCGGTGATCCAGAAAATACATCTTTATTAATATACAACGATTACAATGAACTGATATTACAGGAAAATGAAACAACAGAAATAACATGAATAGAATATGCAAATCGAGGTTTGCAAATGCAGTTTCTTTAAGAATGATTAACCACTTATCGAGGGTGTTGTAGGCTTTCCACCGGCATCACTCTCTCAGGATAAAACGCTGACACGATCGTTGGAACACCACCAAGGATCGACTTCGAACGCACCTCGTCTGTCTTTTTCTCTCTCTCTCTCACAGCTTGCAATCAGAATATGTGTATCTCACCTCTTTACCTTACCTCTGTACTTGCTGCTGTTCTCTCTTTTTGAAAATCGAATGGGATGACAGCTTATATAGACTTTCACCCATGGAGAGTTACAAAAGGAATCAATAACCATTGAATAGTATTGATTTTCAGAATTCATTTGCCAATTAAATGGCTAATTCAATTGCAAATAAATTTTGCTATTGAATTCTGAAATTCAATGGCCAATTGAATTCATAAAATTCCAACATTTAATTGTTCTCAGTGACATTAGGTCGAATAGTTTCTGTGTTATACGATTATTGAGCTGATTAGTTTAGTTTATGGTGGGTTTGGATTTCGAGCAACGACGATTAATTTTGAATTAACTGCTATTGGAACTTGATGAAAGTTGAATGCTTGTTCTTCTATGTATCATTGACTTTGAGCTATCTTCCCTTTATGCTGTGCTTGCTTTAAAGAATTCGTTGTAAAATTTTTTGGTTTTTAATTTTTTTTTTGCTGCTGTTAGGAAATAATTTTCTGAATTGTTTTTTAGTATAAATCTGGTTATCTTAATGGTTACTTTTTTTTAATGATATTTGATTCTGGAGGTGGGAGAAAGTTTACAAAGTTCTTCTATTTTTTTTTTCAGAGAGAAAATTATGATTGTTCTACCACTAATTTGTTTATGGGAAAATCTGTAAGATGAACTTTTTCTCTTGAAGTTCACTTGTTTCAGGAAATATTTGTTCTTGGGGTTTGGAGAGGTTTTTGAAGTCTTAAGGATCTGCTATGGGAAGAATTTTAATTTGAGCAACGTAAAAGAAAATATAGGATCTTTGTGGTGTGCATTCAATCTGTCCCAATTTTATTTCCTACTGTAGATTCGTTATCTTTTTTGGATGGAAAATCTTGTTCCAAAACATTTGGGAATTTGTTTAGTTTATTAGTTTTAGGTTTGAACTGGTGAATAAAGGCTAATATAATAATATTGTGATGACTACTTTGTGCTTAGGGTAATTAATTATAAAATCCATTTGCAAAAATGTAAAACAAAACTTTCCACTTCTGGGTCATTTTGCAGTATATTAACCTTTGTGTATGTGTGTGCATGGTTGAAATAGGTAGAATGTGGCTGTAACTAATTTTAAGGGGTGATTCATATTTTTCTCTATTTCTCCCATGTTCAGATTTTTGGTGGTTGTCTATGTATGTAAGTATTTTGTTTCTTATATTTATATAGTGGGTTTTCTGTCATGAAACTTTTCCTTTTGCAAGTATATCTCAAATCATTACATGCTAACTTGATTTTATAATATTGAAAGTTTTCAGATATTCAGTAAAAGTTATACAGTGTTTCCTCAGCCATTTCAGCCCCTTTTGCAATGTTCGTAAGGTTGAATACGTGAAAAAGTTAGGTTTCTTGAGCCCTATTCTTGCTTGGACAAGGTAGTGTTATATCCAATTTTCTTTCAATAAGTATATATGATAAGTTTTTTTTTACTACTAATGTGCGGAAGGTAACTTGTTTAGTGTATTTTTATATGAAAAGTTTTTTTATTGATAATGTGCAATTTTTCTTTCATTTCACCATTATTTATGCAGGAAGTTCTTATAATTTCTTACTTCTTGCTAACAATCACTCATCTAACTATAGTCATGGAAAATACACTTGAAATTGAAGTTGCTGTCATAGGAGCTGGCATTTCAATTATAGCTGCGGGTGTTGCACCCGTTTAGACTTACAGATTCAAAAATGATACACTTGATATCCCCAGGGCACCTAAAGTCAATAGAGACCAAGCGATGGATAATTTTATAAATAGTATTTTGTATGCTGGTAATACTCATTGCAAAAATCAGATACGAATGAGTCCTTTAGCATTTTCAAATTTATGCGAGACTCTCACTCAAAAAGGTTTGTTACAACAAACAATCCGCATGACTGTGAGAGAGCTATTGCTGATTTTCTTACGTATACTTGGACATAATGTAAGATTCTGGGTTATTGGTTCACGCTTTTTTCGATCGACTGAAATTGTTCATCGATACTTTCGAATTGTTTTAAATGTAATTCTAAAGTTATATCCAGAACTCATTAGACTACCAGGTGATTCAACTCCCCCATAAATACGAAATAATCAACGATTTTATCCATGGTTTGCGATAAGTAACCAAAACACTTATTAACAATTGAGTTCTTACTTTAAGAATTAAAATGTTAATCTAATTTCCAATTAAATTGGAATAAATAGAATTCTGTGGGAGCTATGGATGGGACCTATATTCGTGCATCAGTTCCCCTTGAACTTCAAGAAAGGTTTCGTCGTCGAAAGGGAATGACAACACAAAATGTTTTATTCTGTGCTATATAGGTTGTGATACGTTACAGTGTTTTAGTCAGTTTCATTGATTGAAGTGTAAAATATTGTAGCTAAACATACTCTCAAACATGTGAGGAGTGCTTTATTGCATGACATAGCTTTCTTGTATTACATCTTGTTATGAAATTGTTATTTTGCCTGTGAGCTTAGCTTAAAGTTTGTCAGTGCAATAACTTGAACATAAATTTGCATATACTTATAACTTGATTATCGGATTATTTTTTATTTCAAAATGAGTAAAAAAAGTGAAGGCAAAAGTAAACAGTTTAGGTGGACAAAACCTATGTAGCGTGTTATGTTAGAAGTTCTTGCGAACGAGGTACAAATTGGAAATAGACCTAACAACACGTTCAGAGCAAGTTCCTTTAATAAGGTGTTAGCTGCGATACTAGAAAAATTTGAAAGTGAATGTTCATCAGACCACGTCGAACATCATCTTAGAACTGTGAAATCTTAATGGGGTATCATAGATCAACTTCGAGGCAAAAGAGATTTTGGATGGGAAGAGAATATAAAGATGGTAATAGTTAGTCCAAAAGTCTATTCAGAATATGTTCAGGAGAAATTATTATATCATTTGAATCACTATTTTATTTGATTTTTTAATTTTTTTTATACATACATACTAATTATAATTTTATTTTCATCATTTTGCAAATAGGCACATCCATTTCATGAGAAGTATCTCAACAAAAATATTGAAATGTATGATGAGATAGCTCTAGTGGTGGGTAAAGAACGTGCACGAGGAAATTTTGCTAAATAATTTATTGATATTGATTTGAAATCTAAGTCCGAGAATGAACCAATGCATTTGGATGATGACATTGACGTTGACAACATCTCAAAATACAAGGAAGCTGAAAAGAAATCTACATTCTCCAATACAACTTCATCCCAACCAAGACAACATTGTAAAAGAAGCCGTGACACCTGTGATGAGGACCAAAATCTCAAAATAATTTCGCAAAAAAATGGGCAGGTAGCAGATGCAATTTGTAAGCTAACTTGGTATAGGCTTAATGTTCAAGCTCTTCATGATGAAATAATCAAAATGGAGGGTTTTGATCGTGCTCTTCTTGGCTCTGCATTCGACTATTTGGTTGAACATGAAAAGCTTGGGAAGGCATTCATGGCAAAGGATAATGATTTTTGAAAGATTTGACTAGACAATTTTGGAAAGAAATGAATAGTATGAAAATTTTGAAGCTTATTGGTTATTGTTGCTATTAGTATATCTTTTCTACAAAGACTTTAGTTGGAGTTTCGTTTAGGGATATTATCTTTTTTTATGTTTTGGTTGGAATTTAGTTTTTGGAATATTATTTTTTTCGTTGTTTTGGTATTGTTGAATATCGCGTTAATACTGGGATTTTGATATATTTGGTATCTTTATTGAGTATTTGCTATCTTTAATAGGATTAGATGTGTACATTGCATTTATTAACGTATTATTTCTTAAATTACTTTCATATGATGGTATTTATTTGTGTGTATATTAGTTATTTATTTTTTTGAATGCATAGTTTTATAGTATTTGGGAAGTTTCACCTACTACATTCATTTACAGTTGGGTCTATGACTTTTGTTATGAAAAATATTTTGCTTGAACCAAATAATGAAAAATTTTTGTACTGAAATTGTTTTTCAAATGTAAACAAAATACCAAAAAATACAAGTAAAAAAAATAATTTTTACAAAATTATTTTACATGTAAAATATTTTTTATGGTAAAATATTTTACGTCGAAACAAACGAAGCTTTAATGTAAGTTTAATTTTCCTTTCATAATATTTTTTTTATTTTTCTTTTATTTTGTTAACCACAAAATTCACCAAATTTTTAATGTTAGTTTAATTTTCCTTTCATAGTATTTCTTTTAATTTTCTTCAATAAATTTTTCTTATAAAACTTTTGTTGTTAGTTTAAATATTGTCTTTATTGTTAAGTTCTAATATAGGATTTTCATGCACCTTTTTTTTAGCATTTCTTATTAGTAGAAATTAATCATGTTAATGAACTTTTATATTATTTGGTAATATGCATGTTTTGAAATCATGTTTTAGAATAATTTAGTTTATTTTAGGTTGTTTAATGCATTGTTAGAAGGTTTATGCCCATTTTAGAATAATTTTAATTTTAGTTACTTGTAGCATAATTTCTATTTTTTTATTGGAATTATCGCATACGAGTTTACTTCATGTATCATTTAGTTAAAAATGGCATGTCGTACGATTTAGGATTTATATTTCTTATTTGCTTTGTTACGGTATTCTATATACATATGTTATGTATTTTTTCTTATTTGATTTTGGATGTTCCCTCTTTGTCTCCATTTTCTAAATTTGCATGCATTAGAGAAATTTTATTAAAAACGAATGATGATTAGTAGAGGCCAATCTTATAGTTGGATGACTAGAATGACTAACACCTTCCTCGATTCGTACCTTAACCCTTGAACTCTTTTTCTCAGGTTAACGTTTTAAAGATCAGTAGCCATTTTGTTTTTCTTGATTTTTTTTTTAAAAATCAAGTGGCGACTCCATTTTCAACAAAAATGAGTTTTTAAGATTTGACTTTCAAGGTGTTAAAATAAATTTTAAGCATCTTTTGAATTTTCTTATTTTTGACCCAAAATCCCAAAATTCCAAAATCCCAGCGCCACAAAATTAGACCAGATATCTTTGTTGAAAGAACAATTTATAAAGAGATGAGAAGTATCTTCTATCTGACTAGAACATCTGAGACAAATAGAATTAGTAGAAATGCACCTCAACACTCTTTGAAGATTAGTTAACGGTTTTCTATGCATGCATAACCAGAGGAAACCTTTGATTTTAAGTGGAATTTTATGCTTCTAAAGGTTATTCTAAGAGCCAATATCATTAACCTCCCTAACCAAAAATGAGTAGGCAGACTTGATAGCGAAAGAACCATTGTGATGCGCAGTCTATGAAGGAAAATCTTCTAAGGAGATAATCGTAGGAATGAGTACCCTAAAGATACAATAAATATCAGAAGAGTCGAGGAATTGATTCAGAGAGGTATATTCCAATATTTGTCTAAAGTTATGAAGCTTGCAACCGACCAATTGGGAAGTTGAACACAATCCAAACGATTCCCAAAAGCATTAGAACCACACCACCAATCACTCCACATAGCGATATTTTTGCCATCACTAATATTCCAATTAACATCCTTCAGAACAAGATCACGTAATTTAATAATGCTGTGCTAAACATGAGAGGCTTTAGATTTAGAGGACCAATTGCACAACTGATATCTCCTCATATTTATGGGCTAGAGTTTGAATCCAAAAGGGATTTCATTTAAAAGTCTCCAGACTAACTTGGAGAGAAAAGCAATATTGTTAACACTAGCTTTCCAAATACCAAGACCACCATTTTTTTACTCATGCAAACTAAATTCCAGTTCACGAGATGGAGTTTTTTTTAGCTCTATTATTGCCCCACAAGAAATTTCTATTGATTTTATCAATATTGTCACCGATGGATCTAGGGAGAACAGAAATTTGCATAGAATAAAGAGGGACAGTCGAAGTCACAGATTGAACCAAAGTAGCCCTGCCCATTAAGGAAAGTGAATCTATTTTCCAACCAGATAAATTTTTCTGCATTCTTTCGATGATTTACTGGTAGTGACCTTTAGAGACTCTAGAGTGGAGGAGTGGTACTCCAAGGTATTTTTCAGGGTCAACAATAAGAGGAATATTACACCTGGTGTAACACCCTGATCCTTCGTATGGCAATGATATTGTCCACTTTGGGCAAAGCACTCACGATTTTGTTCTTCCCAAGAGGTCACCCATCCTTGCATTACTCCAGTGTAAACACGTTTAACTGAGTTCTGCTAAGGTCTCTACCACCTAAAAAAATACCACGTTGCTATGTAAGACTTCCAGATTTTTTCTCATTGACCCACCCACTCAGTAACCCGCCCACATGACATGCAAGATGGCAGGGACCCACACTCGGAGGTGGAAAAAGTCGACTACCAGAGTTGGCAGGCTACTGCACGAGGACGTGCAGCCCTAAGGGGGTGGATTTTAATATCTTGGTATTCCATATCAAAAAAGGAGAAGGAGTTCCTAAACTATAAAGGAAAAATTTTGCACCCCTACATAATAACGAGGCCTTTTTTTAGATGGTAGAGACCCTAGTAGAACTCAGTTAAGTATTCTCACGCTTGAGTAATACACGGATGTGTGACCTCTTGGGAAGAACAAAATAGTGAACGTTCTGCCTAAAGCGGATAATATCGTTGCCATAAGAAGGGTCGAGGTATTACAACTGGAACTAAGAACATTAGCTAAGCCTCTATTCAAATTAGAAGAGACATAGATTTTAGACTTGGGAAAACTAATCAATTGACTTGATGCCTCATAAAAAGTCTTAAGAGTATTTATTATAGTCTCACAATTAGAATCACTAGCTTTGGCAAAAAGAATGATATCATCCGCAAAGAAAATGTGAATAAAGCTGGGCCCATTTTTAGATGCTCTGACTCCTTTCCAGCTAGAGTTACCAACCTCTTGACTAATCAAAAGGAATAGACGCTCCATGCACAAAACAAAAAGATAAGGAGAGATGGGTCACCCTGTCTAATACCCCTACTAAGGAGGAAGTGGGAGCTGATTCCCATTCCAAAGAATTGAGAACGAAGGAGTGGTAATGCAGCTCATAATGAGAACAATAAGGTTGCTATCAAAGTTGAAAAATCTAAGAGTATCTTCAATAAAGCTCCAAGAGATCCTATCATAGACCTTATCAAAATCAATTTTAAAAATCATGCCACACTCTTTGCCTTCTTTGAATTTTAAAGTGTGAATAATTTCTTGGCAAATGATAATGTTGTCAGTAGTTCGGCGGCCAAGAATAAAACTGGATTGGAAAGGACTAGCAAGGTCACTCCAGAAAGGCCTTATTCTTTCAACAATGATTTTGGAAATAACTTTGTAGCTAACATTACAAAGGCTAATGAGGCAGAATTGTCTTATGGTCTCAGGCAAGTCCACTTTGGGGATAAGAGCAACGAAGGTCTTATTGATGTGATCGGGGATTTTAAAATTAAAAAAATAGCTTTTAATAGAGTCACAAAAGGAAGGGCCAACAATCTCCCAATACTTCTAAAAAAAGGGCTTGGAAGTCATCAGGTCCGAGAGCTTTGAAAGCCTTATTTTTATTTTTTACGATATTCCAAATCTACTAAGAAAAAGGGTCCTTAATCAAACTCTCATTTGAAGGGCCCGAAATACAAGGGTGGGGTAAACCATCCCACGCTTCAAACAACCCGAGAACGAACACAGAAAAGAAATATTGGAATTACTATGTAATACGGGATTCAAGGTCATCACGATTATCAATCCAATTACCATCAAGATCTTTTAGAACCGTGATATTGCTCCTTTTCCCTCTAATAAGGGTAGAGAAATGAAAGAATTTAGTATTTTTGTTATATTCGAGAATCCAGTTGTCCCTTGATTTTTGGAGCCGTATGAGCTCTTTTTGCTTAATGGTAGTTTGGTATTGACAAATAAGCTCTTTCTTATGGTAAGACAAATAAGCTCTTTTTCAAGGTAAGATAAATTATGAAAAAAGTGATCATTTTGCGTCGTTTGGATTCCCTCAATCTGGGCAAGAAGCTGCATTTTTCTGTTAAAAAGATTACCAAAAACTTGTTTGTTTCATTGAGAAGCGTTATTAGACATATTCTTAAGAGTTCTTGGGAAAGAACCTCTTCAGGAGCTCCAGGTATTTCTAACAACATTAACTAAATCAAGATGAGTGGTCTAAGTATCCTCAAAATGAAACGGTTTATTTCTAGGCATAAGTAAGGGATGACCATAACAGTAAAGCAATAAAGGGCTATGATCAAAATAAACTTTAGGGAGATTTCTAACAGATGCCTCGGGGAAGGCTATCCTCCAATTAGGGTTACAAAAAACCCTATCAAGCCTAGCCATGGAGTTAGCCCAGCCCATTATTAGTCCAAGTGAATCGAGGTCCCGAGCATCCTAAGTCAATCGAGTTGCCATTATTCATGAAATTAGAAAATTTAATGCATCTAGAAGAATTAGTACCTCTAGCAAAGCTTCCCATTTCAGAGCTTTCACCAGAATCATTGAAATCCCCTACTAGAAGCCACGGACGATCTACCGAGCTTGCTTGTGATGACAGATCTCTCCAACACTGGTCTCTGATCGTAGGATTGGGGCTAGCATAGACCGCAGAGAGTACCCATTCTTCAAAACCAACTTTTCTAACCGTGGCATGGATATATTGAGAGGTGATGTCAAAGGCACATACCGAAATTTGCGTAGGATCACAAAGAACCCAAATGCCCCAGATCTACCAACAGGGTCAGAGAAAGAATTAGCTATAAATCTCAATTTAGAGAAAAAAAAAACACCCATAGAAGAAAAGGTGACCTTGGTTTCATCTAGGATGAGCAGATCTGGTTTATGGGAGTTTATAAGTGTCAGCGTTGTATACTAAAAATCATGAATTTAATTTAATTTTATTTTAATAAAATTATTTTTTCATTTTATGAGAATCTTAATGAGTAGTGTATTCAATATCATTTCTTTAACGTTGTGACGACCCGATCAGTTTTATTTATTTCAAAAACATAATTTAGATACAAAAATTAAAATTGACATAAACTATTTTTAATGGTTGACATAGTACTAATTAGTGGTTGTCATGTGTTGAGGCTCAGGGATATAAATTTACAAATGTATGTCACGATGTCAAAAATCTAGAATTTTTATTTTATTAAAGAGGTTAGAGGAATTTAAATAAAGTGAGTCTAAAAAATTAAAATAAATAAAATATATTAAGCTAAGTTTAAACATAGATAACCAAATAAAAGAGAGAAAATTTTCTAGAAGTCTGAAGAAGGAGCTAACGAAATAAAACAAGTTCAAACACCCCTTATAGTGCCGACGCCTTCCCTTCTCCATCTTACTTCTTTTTGTCGTTGGCGGTGAGAACCCAGAGAGAGAGAGAGAGAGAGAGAGAGAGAGAGACTTGTGGAGTATTCTGGACTATGATCCGTGGAAGCAGGTGACGGAGAATGGTGAGATTGCGTTGGAAGAAGCTCTTGAAATGGCGAATCAGAATGCCTTCCGACCGTTCTTAGTCCTGATCGATTTTGTTCTTCATTAGAAATGGCAGAGGTGACGAAACTCTTGTATATCGTCATTATGGATGATGAAGATGTTAGGGTTGGTATACTGGAAACCATGTTTTTAGTATTTAATTTAATTTTAAAAAAATTATTTTTTCATTTTATGAGAATCTTTATGTGCAATGTATGCATATCATTTCTTTGTTATGCATGAATGTCCAATATTCTGTATAGTATTTAATCTGGTATATAGAGTGCGGTTTACACACGAATACCAAATTTTAGGTTCTTACAAAATATAAGTTTTATGTTCATAGTTTAAATGGAAATGGACATACCATCGGTACGACGGTGACACAGAGTTTTAGTAGGTCTGTCTTGGTTACGGGAAACAGATAATAGCGTCGTCTATTATTCCGACTCTCTGTGCCAATACATTTTGTGTGTATTGAAAGGGACATTTTGGGTAATTAATTTAGTACTGACTACTGACTATATAAATTAATTCACACTCCAAGATTATTATGAATAGTAATTATCCTCTTAATCCCGAAATAATTATTGATTTGCATATATTTAATATTCGTTATTTTGATTCATTGGAGGGTGCGATCATATATGGGTCTATATTCCCGGTGAGTTGGATAGAGGTATTATTTATATGAAAAATATTAATTATTGACGGAATTCACATTCCGATGATCGGGATTGACGATACCCCCTTAAGGATGCTTATAAGTTTTGACCGGGCCAAATCCTGCAGGTAGATTTAATTATTCGGCGATCAAATAAGTCAAGCAAAAGGGCTTAAAGAATATCAAGATACCGATTAAATTAAATTGTCAATAATTAAATTTAATTGGCGGGTATCGAAAATCTTAACGTGGAGAGAAATGGTAAAAATTTAATAACAGCAGCTTAATGCAAGAATGTCTTGAGATTATGGGTCAGAGTGCAATTATAGTTCTTTAGTGGTGTGAACTGTAATTCAGTATTTTATAGAAATTACAAAAATCACTGCATGTCTTTTCATAATTGCAGAAATCTCTAGTAAGTGTCTGTGTTCCACTGGAAGTCTAACTCATAATTACACCGCAGGTCCCTGCTATAGCCCTATATATACTTGGGTAGGCTGAACCAGTTTGAGATTGATAGATCATATCTCATATATTATTATGATATTATTTTTGTCTTTTAAGACTTAAATATATCGGAGTTTTGCCGGTACGAGTTCTCGGAGGATTGTCGCCCACACTACGTTCGAGGATTGCGTAAGAGAATACAGTAGAAGATCTGACTAGAGTTTCAACTCGGAATCAAGTCGTAGTTGAAGATTTGATCGACAAGAGGTATTCATCTAAATTAACTTTGGTTGCACGGGTTTTCTTTTGATCGTTCGACGTCAAAATTTTTATCTAGAGCCCGTTTCGGCGTTTGCTGATCCAGCTAATTTTTATCGAAAATCATTTTTCAAAAACAATGATTTTGGAAGTATTACCTCCAACAGAAGAGAGATATAGTGATCTTGCAACCGGACCACCGAGAATCCAAATATCCTAGGAGCTGTGGTAATTTCCCTCCCCTGTTCTACGTCGTTCATCCTTTTTCCTCTTTTTATTGATTTTGTTTTTGAAATGGAAGGCCACCGGAGATGAATTAAGGTGTAATCAACATATTGAAGCCTTATGAAGCAAGAACCCAACTTGGCCGAAGTCCCTGGGGCAAGAAATCAAATTGGCCGAGACCTAGTGTTTATATGCTTAGTGAAATTTGAAGCTGAAGAGTTCCAAGAGGTAGGGTTTAGACTAATCTCGATGCTTTGTTATGATTTGGGTTGAATATGATTGAATTCCATATGAATCCTAAGGGTTTAACCGACTAATTAGAAACTTCAACTAAATTTTTGGGGTTTGCTGAGTTAGATTTATGTAAACTGATTGCTAATGTAACATTTAGTGTTCTTACGATAAGATTAAACATTGTAACTTAATTATTGTGGATGAGAGAGCCAAGAGTTTTAATCTAATTCAAAGAATTATAAAAGGTTAGATTAGCTTAGATATTGTGTTGGAATTGTTGCTTAATTCGTTGAACATTAGACTTTGAGAACTTGGAGTTGAAAACTTAGATTGAATTATGAATTTAAGGGGTGAATCATGGAATTGATTTAATTCAAGAATTAATTGGATGTTAGTTTGGAGACTAACTTAATGTTTAATGGTGGACTTAGAATTTAGAGATGGGTGACGTGAATTGAGAAGTTTGAAGATTTGAGGGCTTAAGATCAAATTGTTAACTTGATATTAAATTATGAAAAATTTGATTTAAATCCTAACTAAATTTAGGATTTATTGGTTTGAGAAAATGATAATTAGTATTGTGAGACTCGGATCCTTTTTTTTTTTTTTTTGTTTTGTATATTTTACGTGTTCGTTTGTGTTTCTTTTTCTTAGAGCAACATGCGTAATATGTGTTTTCATCTTTTACAAATGCATGATGTTGGTTGTATGCATGTGAGGTCATGTTTTATCGTTTTGATTCGAGCCTATGCGTGTTTTGGTGTTGTTTTTCAGTTGGCTGGGTGGGTCAGTCGACTGAGGAGGGAGAGTCAGTCGACTGACCAGGTCACTGGAAAGTTTTTGACCTTAACCGTAGCTTTTTAGTCCACTGAAGTGGGGTTTTCAGCCCACTGATGTCCTTCCAGGGGCTTCTTAGTCGACTGACCTATGTGGTCTAGTTAACTGACTTGAGGCGGTGGACCGTTTTGGAGCTTTCCAGAGGCTTTTCAGTCGACTGATGTCATGTCTCAAACTCCGGGACACGTGAAACACCCATAAACAAGCAACCACAACACCTAGCCCGAGAATACACTCCCAAACTAAACATACATGCATTGTATATAAACGCCAACCAACATACATTACAAGGCTTCAACGCCGAGAAACATGTATTAAGCATACATGATACATATAGAAACAAAAATGAAGACTATAACTTTTTCACCTCTCCAGCACCTTCAGATCAACCAGCATGATCGGTACCTGCAGAAAAGCAAATCCCACACCGTGAGCCAAAGCTCAACAGAAACTAGATAGGCATGCAGTATAAACAAAACATGCAAGGAAATCGAAGTGCAGGTTTAAACTCTCTTTCGAGCCTCGAAAATAGTTTTCACATGCAAATGGGAAAGCGAAGATACAAACCATCTTTTGACTCACTCATAGGAGCTTGAAAACAATTAAAAAAGGATTTTTAGATCGCGATTCACATGACTCTTAAAACAGTTTAAAAATTGGTCTATCCGTCCCATAATGCAGTACATGCAATCCATGATACATACAATTGGCCCGCACACGCCGCAACCACAGATCTAACAACCGGCCCTCACACGCCGCAACCACAGATCTAACACTGAGACAAAGATTCGTACATAAACATACATTCCCGGATAAAACCGTATACTATAGGGTAAAACTATAGACCAAATCACGGGGTAAAACCGTAAACCAAACCACGGGGTAAAACCGCATACTTTACCGTAAGCCACGGGATGGAACTGCCGACCACGGATTATACCACGGGATAAAATCGTAAACCACAGGATAAGACCGCATACCGCGGGATAAAACCGCACACCACGGGATAAAATTGCATATTACAAGATTAAACTGAACATTACGGGATAACACCGAAAATCACGGAATAACACCGAACATACCTATGCATAATCTAATTAGGATTTAAATGCATAAAGCCACGTACTGTCACTACGTTTCACAAATCACGTCACATGCTACACACGCGACTCACATAAAACCTGCAACTCATGCAACATGCATTACATGCATCCATTCCTCATATTCCACATAACCATGCATATAAAACTTTAGAGTTCTAAAGTACGCAATCACGGTACACGTAACGATACCAAAACATATAATCCACTTACATAATTCATGCATAATAAACAACAGTTATAATTGCATAAAGCCAGCTATAAGCACACATAGCCATATAACCTCAAACCGTGACATCACTCGCCACAAAACCCGACACGACATCACATACCACAGATTCGTCATTCGATACCCGAATGACCCATCCACAAATCGGGACCCGTCCACACACCGGGACAACTAATGCCTAACACGAAGATCAACACCAGAACCTCCCTCAGACCGATTCTTACCAGAACCCAACCTTAAAATCGAACCACGGACCTACAAGTCCCGAACATACCCAACACGCACACAACCGTGCCACAACTCCCCAAATCTAACCATGCATGTCAACCCAAGGATGACATCTAAACGAAACACTCGAGGCTACAACACGACCCCCAAACCACCACATGATCACCAAACCCCAAAAGGAATCCACAGGTACTTGAATTAACTAATTCCCATAAATTAATCAATTGAATACCATAGAACGTCGATTGGAAACCAAAACCCAACTACAAAACAACCAAAACCACAACAACAGCCCACACAGGGCCACAGTTGACTGGACCTCACCTCCAGTCGACTGAAAACTCTCGGGATAACCAAAAAAGTCAAACCAGCAACAAACCAGTCGACTGACCACCAGGTCCAGTCGATTGAACCCAAACCAGAACCTTTCCAGTCGATTGGTCCCCCAAGCCAAGTCGACTGACCTGCCAAACTCAAGATCCAATCGACTGATCACCCTCAAAAACTGTTTTTAAGCCCTGACTTTAACCCTCCAAACCTTGAATCGAAGCCTTGAAACTCCCATCCAACACCCTCGGACAACCACACGCCCAAGCTAAACACCAAACTCTCAAAAGAAACTCTCGAAACACGATTTCATCCACCGAAATCGACATAAAATCGGTTGTAAACCCAAACCCCAACTTTTACAGAAAATTAGATCTACAGCTATCTAACCGTTAAAAACACACACGATTACACATAGCACCCTTATACAGTAGTAAGGTCTAGAATCCTACATCGGTGAGTTAAAAACTCGACGCCTCGATCCACGTGCAAAATCGAGCTTCGCCGAAATAAAATTCTGACTCGATAGTTGTGTAGCCAACCGTGCCAAAAGTAAGGATCCACTGTTGGATCGTTGAAGCCCCGGGCCCCCGATAACTTAGAGAGACGGCAGAGAGAAAATAGGAAGCTTGTTGGAGAAGTTTTAAAAAATATATTTTTGAAAATATCTAACTCTAGATATTTGTAGGCCTCAAAAATATCTTTTATTGAAATTTTTTAAAATTCGCGCCGCAACGCCCCACTGCCCCAGGAACCTACCCCTCATGCATATCTAAGCCCGATCATGCATCAAAAGGAATAAAAACATGCTCAAACAAAAACACGTAACGCGCGTCCGGAAACGCCGAAAAAGAAAACGGGTCAGGGTTTTACAACTCTACCCCCCTTAAAGGAACTTCGCCCCTAAAATCCAACTCAAGGTTATAACAACCAACCGTCGATCGCAATCGACACAGGCATACGAGTTGGTCAGCCAAACCATTTCTAGGATATAGTCAAACAAGGTCAGGCATCCTAAACAATGGCCAACTATCTCAAAGACATGGGATCTATAACTCACCCCAACCTCATATCATCACCAGCCACTGCCTCAACACTGCATACCACTCACGGGGTTCTTCACCAACTCCCAAACGGATACAACAAAGAAATTGGACCAAAGCCTGTAGACTTAGAAAGTACATCTGCTCGCTGAAGGCTTATCTGCATCATCTGGCACAACTGGTGTCCTGGAAGAACTAGGAGCTATCAGGGAATACGCTCGTGACAGTGTTGCTCTGCCCTGTCCACCATAACTCGGCACTGTCGGCTGCCGAATCGACTGAACTGACGTACTCCCACCTGCCATCTAGGAAGTCTGAACTGCAGGATACTGCTGTCGCTCTTGCACATACGAGCTCGCTAGTGTGTCCATTGTACTCGGCGCACCCTCTCTCTGGGGACAAGTCCTGCGGATATGCCCCGTCTGACCACATCTATAACAAATCGGCAGCTCTGTCCCATGTGAATGATTTGGTATGGAACTCTGAGACGGCGTCAACTGTGGGTCTCGGTGCTGCCTCGGCAGCGGGCAATCAGGAACACGATGCCCCAGCTCTCCACATCGATAACATCTGATCTCCCTCTGCTTTGGCTTCCCCGACGAAGCCACTAATGGTGCTGGTGTAGAGAACTGTTAAGGTCCAGATGGATGAAAGGTAGGACCAGAGGACCTCTACCTCTTGCTGGAACGCCCACCTGTCTGCTCCTCTATCCCACCCTGAGGTGTCCTGGCTTCCCTAGAAGCTCGAATATCAGTCATAGTGTTCTCCACCCTCCCTGCTGCCTCCACCAGCTCTATGAAGACACGAAGTCCCATCGCGACCACACGCTCCCTGATCGCTAGCCTCAAGCCTCGCTCGAACCTCATCGATCGCCGCTCGTCTGTGCTCACCAAGCCCGGTGCCAATCGGGATAAGCATGTAAACCTGGCCTCGTGCTGCATGACATCCATAGCCCCTGGGTGAGAGTGCATAACTCCTCCCTGTACAAATTCCTCCTCGAAGCCGGGAAGTATTTCTATAGAAACACTCCTGTAAAAACTGCCCATGTGACTCCCGTAATGGTCCTAGCATACTTCCACCACGCATGAGCAGCACCCCTCAACTGAATGGTAGCAAAAGAAACCCGCAACTCATCCTCCTTAATCTGCAATGTCTCCAGGATCCGAGTCACCAACTCCAGCCACTCTGTCGCCACAATAGGATCAGGATCTCCCACAAAGGTAGGTGGATCCATGCGCCTGAACTCCCGCATCGCTACTATAGCTCTCGCATCTGGTACTCCCTTTCTCTCCTTAACAATCTCACCTCTAACCAACTGCTGGATAGAACCCGCTAACACACGCAACAACTCCGTCGCGTCCATCGGTCCCAGGGGAGCATTTGCATCCCTAGCATCAGGGATAGGAATATCCCCTTGGCCAACACCACAGCCACAGCCTCGACCACGGTCTTGCCCTCGTCTCGCAGACATCGCGTCTATATGAAAAGGGCAGGACATGAGATGTAGCACATAGCATAAACCACATAAGCATGCTAACACTTATGCACATAGGTTCTTACTAAACAAAACCCCACATACCGAGGAGAACTAACAAGAATGACACGTCAATCTGGATAATCTACTCAGACTCCCTGCTGGAAATCACGTCAGCTAAACGCGTTTTTAACTTGGCTCCCAAGTTTGTTAACCCAAACGCTCAAATGCAAGACTATCACTCCTAAGATTCAACCTCTATTCTCACATGTACACATTATTCACATAGCCAACATGCTTACATGATCATGTTTACAAACCGTCTAAACACATGCATCAAGCACACGCAATCAACCTCACACGGTGATGCAACCTCTTCCCACGACTCTTAGGTATTCGAACCCAGAGCTCTGATACTAAGTTGTCATGCCTCCAACTCCGGGCCACGTGAAACACCCATTAACAAATAATCACAACACCCAGCCCGACAATACACTCTCAAAATAAACATACATGCATTGTATATAAATGCCAAATAGCATACATTACAAAGTTTCAATGCTGAGAAACATGTATTAAGCATACATGATACAAATAGAAATAAAAAAGAAGACTATAACTCTTTCTCCTCTCCAACACCTCCAGATCAACCTGCGTGACCGGTACCTAAAGAAAAGAAATTCCCACATCGTGAGCCAAAGCTCAGCAGAAACTTGACAGGCATGCAGTATAAACAAAATATTAGAACTAGGCAACCCAAGAGGGGGGTGAATTGGGTCTTTTAAAAAATAAATAGCAATATAAAAATATTTTCAGAAATCTTTTAATATTGCAATAAAGTAAGACATGCAGATATATAAGCAATCCAAATATTAATGATGAGGGATAGAGAAAAAGAATCTGAGTGGACGTAGGCTAGGATAAAGCCGAACCACTATAAATCGCTGGTGTCTAGTTCTTTTTCTCTATCCCTCATCTTTTAATATTTGGATTGCTTATATATCTGTATTTCTTACTTTATTGCAATATTAAAAGATTTCTAAAAAGGTTTTTATATTGCTATTTATTTTTTAAAAGACCCAATTTGTACCAATAATGGATTTTTTTGAGGTCTTGGGACTAAAGTCCAAACTTTGTTTCTTTCAAATTGGTTTAGCTCTTCTTGCATAGCTAAGATCTAAA
>JAULJZ010206321.1:0-19094 GCA_032270985.1 Heliamphora pulchella
CTGCACCCGACGTTGGTTCACTATTTTGATTAATGAAATAAAAGTGAAATGTGGATAAAGAATTGAAGAATGTGAAAGAAAGTAACAGTTTTATAATGGATAAAAGGTGAATTAATGGTTAGGTAACCGATTAAGAGAAAATAAAAATAAAAGCAGAAATTAAAAATCATAAGGGAATATGTAATTAATGCGAAAAAAGGGAAGAAATGAAAGTTTGATGATTGAATAGGACAGAGAAGTGAGTTTAATGATAATAAGAGATGTGAATAAATAGAAAATGAATTAAATGGAAGAGTTAGAAAATTTGAAGTTAAGAAATCAAAATGAACTCATATTATCTTTAAAGTTTTTGTCAAATGGGTTATGAATAAATTCGAAGAATGTGCAATGAAAAATAATGAAAATGAAACTTGAATGGAAATGAATAAATAGGAATTTAACAAAATGAAAGGGATACGGAAAATTGTGATTTGTGGGATCAATTGGTTACGGGGGAGCTAATGAACTGAATTAAGTAATATTTGGAATGAAGGAACCTGGTTAGGAATAGTATATAAATTAGATCACGAAGTGAGAAATTGTAATGGTTAAATTACTGATGTTGAGATGTCGGGTCTGTGTGGGTATAACTAGTTAAATGAGATAAGAAAATAATGTAATGAAAAATAGAGACTATATATATAAAAACTTAACTAACGACATAAGGCATATGGATGACATACATTAAAATTTTGAAACTAAAAGAAAGAAACTAGTTATGTTAAGATAAATGAACAAGAATGGGCGAATAAATTCTTTTAAAACAAGAAGGGTGAGTATAAGATCATGTTTGGCTATGAAAATGAGTTGATTTTTGTTGCATAATGGTATTCACTCACACCTCACATATCATGCATCACATCATTTTTAGTCATTATCCTACGAGTTTCGGCTCACGTATGCGGTTACAAATTTTTTTTACAGGTTCAAGTAAAATTGAAATGCTCACAGAGATGTTTAATCCTGGGTTGAATTTTGATAGAGAAGGAGGGACATTTATGTTTACGTTTATGTTTGTAAATTCAAAATTGTATATAATTGGTTTGTAACTTGTAAAAATGTTGGGAGACTGTTGAAAGAACGCGAGAATTATATATATGTGGTGATATTTTGAGGAAAAAAAGAGTATCTCACGAATGACTATAATAATTATGAGAAATGAATTAAGTTTTAGATGTATAATGCATGATTGTGATGCATGTATGTTTTTTAATGTTGTGGACTTTCATTTGGTAAATGAGTGTATATAAGATGAAATGGAGAATGCGGTTAGTAAATAGTTTTGACTGTGTTTTGAGACTTGAGATCCAAGCGGTGTCTATGTATATCTTGTTGTTTTTGTTTGACAGGTTTATAGATAAATTTGGGATAGTCTAAAAAACAGAGAAGACTCTGTCGAAATTCATAAGTTTTATACTTTGATTGCTTTATAAATCTGGGAGTTAAATCTCTTTTAAAACAAGTAAAAGACTCAAGAAAATAACATCATAGAAGTTTTAGTTATTGGAAGAATGAGGTGTCTTGTGGCGTTCACACGCCTTGGGTCGAGGGCGTGACAGCATATTATTCCAAAGCAGCATCCATCTCCGAATTGGAAGCCTTTAGCTTTGAGATTCTAGTTTTCAAGGAACATATTTCTCCATCTCATTTTTCAATGATCTCTGTTAGTAGGATGTTTTGCTTGTTCAGACCGTCAACCATTTGTATCAGTCGCTCACATTCTTCCTTCAGTTTTTTCTTGTCATTCTTTAACCCGTTTATATCATCTCGACCTTCCCCATATCCACCCAAGAAGTCATCCATCCCTACATCTTGTTCCATTTGTACTCTTTCACTATCGAAGGTGATGTTGTCAGTAGGTTCCTTGTCCTTAGTTAACTTCAATTCCTTTTTAAGGAATAGTTAGCACAAATCATCCAACATCCCGATTATTAGTTTTAGGCAACCCAAGAGGGGAGTAAATTAGATCTTAAAAAGATAATAACAATTTTTAAAACCTTTTCAATTTTTTTTTAAAATTACAAACAAATATAGCGAGTATAAATAAAGAATAAAATAATGCAAATATTAAAAAGGTTAGGGATAGAGAAAATGAACCAGACACTAAGATTTATAGTGGTTTGGCTTCTTCTAGGCCTGCGTGCACTCCTCAAGACTCTCTTTGAGAATTTTACTAATCCAGAATGCTTACGGATACATTCAAAATCTGTTACAACTTTAAGACAATCTTACGAAAAGCTCGCCCCTATTTTTCTTTTAATCTTTTGAGTTCTTCTTTGATGAGATTTATCCACTCACTCAAAAAATAAAGGGCGACTCACATTTAGATACAATAAATGTGATGATTTAATGAGTATCACTCACTCTTTTTGTAAAAATGATTAGCAATAAATGAGAAGTAAAGAAATGAGATACAAGAGTTGAAGTTATGAACAATAAATTAGAGCTCGAAAGATTTTGACTTTGAATCAAGCAATACAACATCGATTATAGGTCTCCAGATGTTTTAAATACTGAGGAGTAAGTCTTTATATATGCTCTTGAGGTTTCATGACCATTGGAGGTAGGTGAGAGCATTTAATGCTAAAAATTCAACCGTTGAATTCTGCTGCGTATTTTGAATTTCGTCGCAGGTGTCAACACATTTGCTTTTGGGTCAACACAAAACGTCTAGGGCATGGTTCTTCAAGTGATTGGGTCGACTCAAATCTTCTGTGGTGTCGACATGATTTTTGTATTCTTCTTACCAACACAATAGTGTCGACACGAAAGGTTTTTGTGTCGACTCAATTCGTTCTTTAGCTTTTCGAGAGTGCCTTTTGGTGTCAACTCATTTTGCCTTTAGTGACGACACTAAAAAGTGCAGGAACCCTTGGTGCTTGGTGCTTTTGTGTCGACTCAATCTGATTTTGGTGTTGACTGAAAATTCCTTCAGGCGGGTTCGGTAATTTTGTGTCGACTCTTCAATTTGTGTGGACTCACAAAATCTACAGGCGGACACCGTACTTTTGTGTCGACTCATTTGCAATTTGTGTTGACTCAAAATTTTGGATAACTAAAGTAAAGAAACACTTTAGTGTCGACTCAAACTTAGTTTGTGTCGACTCTTTTTGAGTACAGAGAGGCTCGGCTCTTTTGTGTCAACTCAAATTTCATTTGTATTGACTGAAAGTTTTGATACCTGAAACATCTTTAATAAATATGTTAGGATGCCAACTTATTTGTTCAAAGGTGTTGATACGCTTGATATCATCAAGTATTCTTTTCTTTAAAGTATTGACTCCAATATCAATTGGGGTTAACAAAAAATATTCTCATTCAAGAATATTTAAGTATTAATCCTTTTGAGAGATGAGTTATCTCATGAGATTAAAGGTGTCAACTCATTTCTTATTTTGAGTCAACATTACCTTTTTGAAAATAATAAATATTATCCTTTTAAATCAATTTATTCTTAGAAAATGAATTATAAAAATTATCAAAATCTAAATAAAAAATCCTTAGGCTAATACCAATGTCTTCATCGGTCGCTTCCTTTTCACCTGGTTGTGCCAATTTATCTTATAATTTTAGCAATAGTACATTAGAACAATACAATTTCAAGCATAACTAGTGTATTCTTTTATTATACACGAAATACATGTACTGGGCCCAAATAAGAAATGTTAGCGTTCATCTTATTGGTATGTGATCATCCAACTGATAAATGTGTAAATTAATAAAATAGAAATATGTACACGCAAACATGATTTTGTAACTTACGTCTTTCTCATCGGCTACTTCTCCCTTGATGCCCTTGTCTAAGATTTTATTGTCTCGGTCAATATTGTACAAAGATCTTTCTTTAAGAGTTGCGATAAGTTCAACACCGTTGACCTGTAGCAACGTAGCAATAAAGTGTTTTTTTGTAATTTTTTCATGCCAAAGTTGCACGTTTATAAGTTGGCCCTTATCTATTGGCACAATGATCAACTGATATTCCGTGCAGATACATTTATATGCAATGTGATTACATTTATCAACTGATATTCAGTGCTTATATATTTATATGAAGTGATGATACATTATAAACTGATACATTTATAGGCAATGCTGTTACATTTATCGCATGATATTGTATGCTGATACATTTAAAACATATATTTATCAACTTTAGCTACCCATAACTAATAGTGTCATGCCCTGAACCTCGGGGACCCGTGAACCAATCCAAAATCGTTCCGCCTAAAAGTCATCAACTATACCTTTCGCTCACTAAAGGTTTGAGTTCAAAACGTATAAAAAAAATGATTTTCTTCAACAACCATGTTCTCGTATATATAAAAATTCTAAACAAAGGTTTTGAGTTTTCATTTACAACAATAATATCCATACAATAATCCAAATAAGTTTATGTACAGATGTAATATAAAATACAAAGAAACATTAAATCTCTCTTCAAGCCTTCCCAAAATGCATCATTTGCCCTGGCATCCCCTTTGATCTTCGAAACATAAAATGGTTTGGTAAACATATGTGAGCCGAAGTTTGTAGAAAAAAGACTAACTCAATTGTTATGCATGATTTATGAGGTGTAATGGGTGCAACTGAAATAAATACACAGTTTCATCAATTTATTATCCGTTCACACGCACAGACCCACGCACACCAACTTATCCCATTCATTTTATCATTTGTTTTTCAAAACATTCTTTTCTTTCACATCATCCACATTTTATCTCATAACCTGATTTTTCACAAAACCGTATCACATCTAATGAACTGGCGTCGGACGTAGTTTATAAAAATATCGCTCCAATAGGCTACTCGAAGCCATTGTGGAATGAGTTACTCTATAACTCATCGCAACGCAACATCACATTTTGGGGGCTTACCCGTGGGCATGTGGTCCTTATTTTGCATAAGTTTTCGGTCTTTCATTGCAGAGCTGTAGAAGCCTAACTTAATCCACATCAATCTATATGGTTCATTATTCATTGGTACTATCATTTTCAAAATCCGAGAGTCCAACCCCACAATCGGTTCCTCTCCCAATTATTTTCACATATTTCCATTTTGATTACCATTTCAAGTTTTTTGTTTTATTTTCAAATCATATTCCGTTTGAGTATTCAAGTTTCCTTTCAAGTCCCATGCATCATACACTTCCATACACACTTTCTCATAATTCACATTTCTTTTATCAACTTCATAAAGCACTAAAAACACCAAATTAATTCAATCAAGATCATGTTATTTGAAGAAATTGAAAGCACCCATCATATGCATATGTGCAAGTTTTGAAACCCATGTTTCTCTTCTAGAAACTTAGCAATATTAAATGATGGCCATGTCATATCACAACCCTCATATACCCATTCTTGTTCTTCTTAAAAAGAAATTATCGGTATATGTAGAAAACCCACTTTGTTGGAAAACCAAATCAGTCGGTACAATACATGCATCCCAATCCAAGCATATTGATATAGGTGTATCCATAGCCCATGAGACAAGAAGTTTGATAAAAAATTCAATGATGATGAAAAATAACTTTTTCCAAGACATTCGGCCAAAAATGGGTGAAAAACGGTTAAAATTTTTTGACATACCCTCACTATTTTAGTCACAAATTTGTCTACAAAAAGAATTTTATTGTGAGAGTAGTGTCATTAGAAATAAGACTTTCAGGGCTTTAGTTTGAGTACAAAAAAGACCCAATTCAGAATCCGGATGAGGGAGATATGATCAGTTGAAGTTGGCTTTGATCAGCTAGTCCACTTGAGCAGACATAGGGCGCTCAAGCGCCCAATCTCTCTGCCATGTGACCGCTTGAGTGGACAGGGCTCTGCTCAAGCACGTTGGTACCCAAGAAAACCCCAGATTTTCTCCTGTTTTGAGTTCTAAACCCCAAAATTTATAAACACTTGCAAACATGCTTCAAATCCCTATTTTCACCCCATAAATATTGAATTTAAGCCTCATAAACCCCTTTTACACAACAAATTTGAAGAAATTCAAGGTTAATTATTTCTCAAAACTCTTATTTTCATGAAAACCCCACTCATCTCACACAACCCTATCAATTTTTAATTCATGCATGAAATCAACTATATTTTACTCACATAATTAAAATATCAACTCAAATCACCACACAACACAAGAGATAGTTTAGATCCTACCTTAAATCGCATAAATCTTCAAGATTCTTCCAAATCCTCCCTCTTAGGGTTTTGATTGTGAGAGTTCTTGCCTCCTTGATGCTTTATTCTCAATTTTCTTGCTCCAAAGCTTAATTTTCATCCTTGGTTGCTCTTAATCAAGCTTCAATCCTTCAATTTCTATGGTGGAGGGTTAGGGTTTTCATGTGGGTATGGGTTTCTCTCACTAGAGGTTAGAAAAGAAGAAGAAGAGGAGAGGAGGAGAAGAGAGGAAACATAGAAATGAGGGTTATATATATATATATAACCCACGTTCGAGAATACTCTAAACATCTCCCAAAGTTCGAGAATACTCTAAACATCTCTCAATAGTCCACTTGAGCGGACCCCCACCGTTCGAGTGGTGATCCCTAAACCTGGAATCCAACGAACTTTCCAAAAAATCATCTCAAACTTTCAACTTTTCTCACATTTTAACATTTGAATCTTCCCATTATACAGCCATATCGATATCATTCATTATCAGGTATCTCAATTTCATTTTCACATATCATGAAAGCACAAAATAAACACGTACTGGGCCGTTACAACTTTTCCCCCTTTCGGAATTTCATCCCCGAAATTCATCTCGCATCACACCACACTTTCCTTTAATCTTAATATCTGTCCACATAGTTCGTTATTCATTTGATCTACATAGAACCTCTCTTAATTCTCAATCTTGATCATTCTTTCGAGACGATAAGACTTGAGGCTACACCAAAAGCATCTGCATCTATAGCAACAATCTTCCAGAACAGCACTCAAAATTTTCAAAACAAGAGATCATAACATCTTATCGTAATAAGAATGCTACCACGCCTTTGTCCCCAAAAGTGGCATACCGACATCAAGTTTACTTTAAAATACTAATATTTTGCAAATACTAAAATCATCCATCAATCATCGTTCAACATGACGTCAATTCTTACCCAAAATCAACACTTAAACTCTTTCAATTAAAACGGGTCGGGTCACTCCATGATCATCATCTCACACCACATACATATTCTAAAAGAGTAAACATCCTCAGTCCAAACTTAAAATCAAACCAAACACACAAGGACTATCACCACTAAGGTTTTTCCCAACGTATATCGAGGACTACTTTCCTAACCCAAACACAAGTTGCCAAACTTAAACGTTATTCACACGGGTTACACGCGTTATCCCAAAATTGCCCATGCACTTACGGCCAACTAACCACTACAGACTTGAAATCTTATTACCACTTGCACTGTATTACTCTAGTCCTTCATCCATCGAAACAAAACAAACACTTCCACCAGAACTTCATGAGTCACTAGGATCAAGCACACCACATGAGTCAAAAGTCCCATAGTTATATACTTATCTATACAAACTGAATCACATCCCTCGTCGTGACGCCATACACATACCCATCGGTCTATCAAGTCTACAACGCCCTAAACTAGACAATTTGTGATCTTTCGCATTTATGTTATCCCACTTATCGACACTATCATATACATTCGCGCCTTCTCTTCAAACAGTCAAACCACTCTTTGCACTTTAAGAATTCTGAGTAATTCAAAGTCTCAAATAGAACACAAATCCAGACTCATAAGAGTCTATCAGAAACCCATCGCGTGAATATCCCAACCGCACGGTTCCATCAAAATTCTCACTCTGCCAAGAGCTAGAGGTTCGACCATACCTACATAACCCAGAACAAGCTACATACAACGCTTAACTATTTTCAGTAGATCTTTGCAGAAAAGGACTCTATGTCTCGACACTAACTCGCTCGTTAACAAGGAAAAACATTCTTGGTCTACTAACCCGATCTCAAAGGGAACACAACTCTACACACTTACATTCACACGGTAGAGCAAACGAACTCCACCCAAAAATCCATGAGGAACTCAGTACTCCAATCACTCGATTCTGACAGTACCCATTCTCTAGGTACACACTCACGAATCACAACACGAACACCAATCTATTAAGACTCCTATCTTTCTAAAACAACTAGAAATCATGACCTAACCTCAATGCACTTTTATTACTCATCAACACTTGGCCTCTAAAGAACCCTATAAATCTCACCTCGAGGTTGCATCGCCTATAGTTGCACAGTTACTGTCGACCCCAATCATAATACCCAGATCATCTGCTACGCTGAATTCTCAACTCTTAGGCCTCATTTTCACACACTCAAATATCACCAATCTTCATACCTCAGTTAACACATCCTATAGGACTATAAGCATTTCACCAATCAAACACGGAAACACAACGCCAACATTCCCATCACGCCAAGACCTCACTCCACAAAGTTACACTTCACTAACCTAACCTCCATTAGGCAAATCACAGCCATGTCACGGCCTTAAACTCAATGTCTAAGCAACTCACATATAAAGCGCACAACACCAAACAAAAAAAATCTAATCCTGAGACTTTCATCCAAAGCTATTAATAACTTCCACTCCCCAGGTACGCATCTATCGCAAACATGTTAACCCACAGTTTCTTGCCTATTGCCCCAGGCCACCCAAACTACACGTTACACTACTGAACTTTATTATTCCACACTTTGTTCTCATAGGCGAATAACATACCCACCTCTGAATATAAGGTCGAACAAAAACAACATGCAGACATATCACACTTAGGATACCCCGTCCCAACACTAGACTAACCACACTATCGAACCCTTCTACATCCCTTTCAAACCTCGTTCATCCATCACGTATCTAAACACGATCTCTTAATCGACCAAACCACGGATCTGTATTCCCGTAAAAATTTCACAGAACTAATACTTGAGAATCTCACCACGTAAACAACTTAATCATCGAACTCCCTTAGGGATCTCACTCGATGAGGGCTAAAGCTATTGACATTCCTTACAAATTAAACTACCTTCAGAAACGTCACCAAAACACTTGGATTCACAGGGTAAAACAAACGGGCTCTTCAAGGAACCACGGGCAAATGGACCCATACTCGTATGATCCCAACGTTTAATTCACGCCAAGGGAGAACAGTTACACTAGTCAACCAATCCACAAAACGTCTCTCCTACTAAAAAAATCATGAGTCGGCTCTAGGCTCTCACCCCACGTCACTACCTCTTAGGGTCACCATTATACACTCGGTTAGAAATACGATTAACCATTAGTTTTCGTAAAGACGTCTAACATCATCGTATAAATGTTGTCGGTCACCATTGACAATGAGCGAGTCACCCGTCACACCAGACCCTTACACTTGGATCTCTTCACAAGCATATTAACTATCGTTCACTCTCTCACATCCCAACAACGCATCTCACACGTCCACAAGACCCTCATCGATTAACCACCAAAGCATAACACCACACATACTCCCATTACTTTTGGACATCTCCTCACGGGGTTGCGTCACATTAACTCGATTCCCAACAGGTTGGTAACAACCAAATAGGTAGACAAAAACCATGCCACAGTATCAAGCTTGCGGCTCTTGTACACCCACCAAAAAACACAGAATGCTCAATTGAGAACATCCATCTCTTATGTCACTACACAAGTACCATCGGCACACAGCTATCTAAATATGAAAGAAACTACAAGCAACATGAACAAAACGAATCTTGATTACCAACTCTAGATCAAATGACACCATCCTATCACTCGCCCCTAAGGGTAGGATAACATCACCATCTCTAGACCTCACGCCAGGTCACACACTACCAACATCATCCTCTCACAGGACCTTTCCATATCTACACGTCATCCTAAGACGATTGGGTCACCCATACTAACAACATCCATCACAGGCTCTACCAACCTCACACACTCACACTTATCAACATCCCATACTACACATAGCCTCCCAATATGAGAACAACAAATCATGCTACAAACCTCTATTTTGTGAAACTTCTTGATTACCCTCAAACCATCGCTAATCAAATCACAACCACCTCCGACATACATCTCATCATACGTGATGCACATCACTCACTAACCAACCCATCGACAACATCTTAAATTCACATACTCATTCCTCACACACTTTCGACTTTTATCAAGAAACACGACTCAGCACCACACCACGAGGAAAACACAAGGGTCATCAAATTGACTTTTAAACTCACAAGATACTACTATGGCTACCAACAACACCCTCCAGGGTAAGGGACATCTCTAAACACTGTCTAATCTCAAACTTTCTATCACACCTTAAGCTGGAGATTATTACGCTCCCGTCTACTATATTCCTATCCATACCCAATGTTGGGGCACACGGCTCATGACATAGCACGACTCAAGACATAGTACGGCTCATGACGTACATAATCCTCAATGCGCCAAAGGCCATACCTTATATCCAACCACAACCAACAACCTCCAAGGGGTTTCAAACACTATACCATACTTGCTCGTCCAACTACTGGTAGTGCAACACACAACAAGCAACTAACTATAGTCACCCTCGACTCACATGGTTATAACACACTCCAAACAATCAATGCTCATCTCTCGAGCTTACACCCACCATGAATACTGACCATCAGATCACACTTTCACAACCCACATCGCCATCCCAATCACTACTCATCCTAGTCCCACGGGCATAGCTCCTACAACAAGGATATCACAACACCCAACCAGGTTAAACTCAATTTAACATTCTAAAGCCAAGCTACACACTACTCACCACCTAATCACATCACATCAACACACATTCACATACCGAGACAAAGCCTCTTAGCAACACGATAATCTGGGGAACTAATTCAGATTTCTCATAGAAAGAATGTTGGCTAAACAATTTTCTATTTTGAACCCAAAAGTAGTTGATCAGATACCATATGGCATGCCACCTCACCCCAAGACTCGACCTCTATGCTCATATAAACACATAACATGCGCAAAATGATTCAATAGCAAACCCATGCAAGCACACAATTCATGCTGTATAGTGGTGCCTAGTCTCATCAAATAATTTTTATAGAAAGGTCATCCTTACCTCCCATGGCTCCTAAGTATTCGAACCTTGAGTTCTGATACTATTTGTCTTGCCACGAACCCTGGGGACCTGTGAACCAACCCAAAATCATCCCATCTAAAAGTCATCAACTACACCTTCCGCTCACTAAAGGTTTGAGTTCAAAATGTATAAAAAAATGATTTTCTTCAACAACCATGTTGTCGTATATAAAAAAATTCTAAACAAAGGTTTTGAGTTTTTATTTACAACAACAATATCCATACAATAATCCAAATAAGTTTATGTACAGACGTAATATAAAATACAAAGACACACTAAATCTCTCTTCAAGTCTTCTCAAAATGCATCCTTTGCCTTGGCATCCTCCTTGATCTTCGAAACTTGAAATGGTTTGGTAAACATACGTGAGCCAAAGCTCGTAGGATAAAGACTAATTATATTGTTATGCATGATTTGTGAGGTGTGATAGGTGCAACCGAAGTAAATACACAAGTTTCATCAATTTGTTATCCGTTTACACCCACACACCCACGCACACCAACTTATCCCATTCATTTAATTATTTGTTTTTGAAAACATTCTTTTCTTTCACATCATCCACATTTTATCTCATAACTTGATTTTTCACAATATCGTATCACATCTAATAAACTGGCGTCATACGCAACTTATAGAAACATCGCCCTTTTTGTCCCAATATGCTACGCGAAGCCATTGTGGAATGGGTCACTCTATAACTCATCGCGATGCAACACCACATTTCGAGGGCTAACCCGTGGGTATGTGATTCTCATCTTGCGCAAATTTTCGGTCTTTCACCGTCGAGCTGTGCAAGCCCAACTTAATCCACATCAATTCATACGGTTCATTATTCATTAGTACTATCATTTTTAAAATTCGGGAATCCAACCCCACAACCAGTTCCTCTCCCAATCATTTTCACATATTTTCGTTTCGATTCCCATTTCAAGTTTTTCGTTTTATTTTCAAATCATATTCCGTTTGAGTATTCAAGTTTCCTTTCAAGTCACATGCATCATACGATTTCATACACACTGTCTCATAATTCACATTTCTTTTATTAACTTCATAAAGCACCAACACCACCAAATTAATTCAATCAAGATCATGTAATTTGAAGAAATAGAAAGCACCCATTATATGCATATGTGCAAGCTTTGAAACCCATGTTTCTCTTCTAGATACTTAGCAATGTTAAATGATGATCATGCCATATCATAACCCTTAGATGCCCATTCTTGTTCTTCTTGAAAAAAAACTATTGGTATATGTAGAAAACCCACTTTATCGGAAAACCCAACCACTAGGTACAATACATGCATCCCAACCTAAGCATATTGATATAGGTGTATCCATATTCTATGAGACAAGAGGTTTGATAAAAAATTCAATGATGATGAAAAATAATATTTTCTAAGACATTCGGCAAAAAATGAATGAAAAATAATTAAGAAATTTTGATATACTTTCACTATTTTAATCATAACTTTTTCTACAAAAAGAATTTTATTGTGAGAGTAGTCTCACTGGAAAGTAGACTTTCGGGACTTCAGTTTGAGTACTAAAAGGACCTAATTTAGAGTTCGAATGACGGAGATATGATTAGTTGAAGTTGGCCCTACGCAGTCGGTCCGCTCGAGCGAACATAGGGTGCTCGAGCACCCAAGCTCTTTGCCATGTGACTGCTCGAGCAAACAGGGCTCCACTCGAGCGTGTTAGTACTCAAGAAAACCCCATATTTTCTCTTATTTTGAGTTCTAAATCCCAAAATTCATAAATATTCATAAACATGCTTCAAATCCCTATTTTCACCTCATAAACATTGAATTTAAGCCTCATAAACCCCTTATACACAACAAATTGAAGAAATTCATGGTTAATCATTTCTCGAAACTCCCATTTTTATGAAAACCCCACTCATATCACACACAACCCTATCAATTTTTAATTCATGCATGAAATCAACTATAGTTTACTCTCATAATCAAAATATCAACTCAAATCACCACACAACACAAGAAATAGACTAGATCCTACCTTAGATTGCATAAATCTTCAAGATTCTTCCAAATCCTCCCTCTTAGGGTTTTGATTGTGAGAGTTCTTGCGTCCTTGATGCTTTATCCTCAATTTTCTTGTTCCAAAACTTGATTTCCATCATTGGTTGCTCTCAATCAAGCTTCAATCCTTCAATTTCTATGATGGAGGGTTAGGGTTTTCATGTGTGTTTGGGGTTCTCTCACCAGAGCTTAGAAAATAAGAAAAAGAGGAAAGAAGGAGAAGAGAGGAAACATAGAAATGAGGGTGGTCTCTCACGTGGGTTATATATATATAGAACATTTGAATCTTCCCATTACACAGCTATATCGATATCATTCATCAATAGGTATCTCAATTTCACTTTCACATATTATTAATTTAACCGTTAACGAAATTTTTTTTTATAGCACCCACGCTCAGATGTAATTTCGTCTCCTCACTTAACCGAAATCATAAAAGCACAAAATAAACATGTACCGGGCCGCTACAAATAGCTGATCAATTGATACTTTTAAGTGATATATTATTGTTTCGTAGATTTAGCAGTTGATAGTTAAATACACAAACCTCATCGCCCATCAAAGAGTCTGGACGCTTGTTAGTCATCTTCTTATGCAACTTCTGGAGTTTCCATCACAAAAATTTGAGAGTGCTAATCGTTGCCTCTAGCTGGATGATCAGGGTATGCTCGCAAAACCAAAACTGCATTAACAAAAAAACTTAGTTTGCGATAATTGATTAGCAATAAAATTTAATTTAATATGATTTACTAGATATGCTTACAAGTAGTAGAATAACACATCCAGTTATCTTATGTGGATGGAGAAAATATTTCTCCATTGAATTTATCAATGCCTTCTTAATTGCGAAGCCCAATCATACTGTGCCACCTTGTTCAAATCTTCCATGTAATGCAGGAACACGCACCCAATGGTATGCCCCGTGGTCGAAAAAAACAAATTGAGGAAAATAAAGACACATATTAGCCTTGCCACACCCTTAACATCGTCCTTTCTCTTTCCTTCAAGTACAACATCTATCTGTCGCTTCATGTCGAGGCTCGACAACCTAGTTGATTTGAAGGACCTTCTCTGAAATAATCCAACCTCACCTTTGTTCCCTATGATGTATATATGCTTTTATCCCCACAACGTATACCAAAAATGAGTTTCACCTCATTTGATGTCAATGGCAGGCGCTTCGATCCTATTTTGAAATTACATTGCTGGACATCAAATGTCTGGATTATAAATACAACATCGTCATCGAACTTCTTGAATCTTGAAAAATCAAGATTATCTTGCCTAAGTGCATCCACTGGAGCCTAAAATGGAGTTTTTTTTAAGGGCATTTACATGCTCATTTCTCAACTTTATGCTCCGGAGCAACCGGATGACCGATGTTATATTTGAGTGATAGTTGAGTTTCATAGATGGCTGCTTAACTATGTTTTCCACCTTTGATGTTGATGATGAGCTATCTCTTTTTTTCAACATCGGAGTTTTATCTACCTTTTTCTTTCTAGCCATTCCTAAAGTGCAAACATAAAACACAAGGCATTAGTATCAAACGAATACGCATTCATCAATAGATACATGAATAACAAAAAGATGTCATATGCAAAACCATTTTCTTATGTAGTCATCTGTTGACTTATTTTCAAATGTACGCATGCTGTAATTATGCTAGTATTTATACATATAACACAAGTTGTCACGCCCCAAACTTCGGGTCACGTGATACACCCAACAATAAATATACATAACACCCAACCCGATGTTATACTCTCAAAATAAAGCATACATGTATTTAATATTTATCGCCCTCAGGCTTACAACACGCGGTCCCAACACCGCTAACATGTAAACGTACATGGCTCAAAAGAAATAAAAGGAAGATTACAAGTCTTCTGCCCCTCTGGCACATCCAGATCAACCTGCGTGACTGGTACCTGAAAAATATTTTAAATCTCACACCGTGAGCCAAAGCTCAGCAGAAACTAGAGAAACGTGCATTATAAGCTAAACATGCTAGCAGATGTAAAATGTAAATAACGACTCACCCGAGCCTTAAAAAAAGTTTGAAACCAGTTTTGTATACAAATGAAGATGCTGCAATACTTCTCATACAAGGATCGACGCCTACGAGCCTAGACTCTCATGAGCCCACATACAACACACGTATATATGCAACACATGCAACTCACGCGACATACGCCAACTACACGACGCAACATACAAAACACGTGTCGCCTCAGGACCACTTTTTCGTCCTTTAATTACCACACATAAAATGCATCGTTAGGACCACTTTTTCGTCCTTTTGATTCTACGCATACACACATGCATTGTTAACTAGGATTAATATATAGCTAACGTTCCTCGAACCACTTTTCTGTTCTCGGAACATCGGACCACATTTTCGTCCGTCCATAAGCACACACACACACACACATGTTACTAAAATCAGAGTTTTAGATACCCTAAGACCACATTTCCGTCTTACATTTTAGAATCATATAAGACCACATTTCCATCTTATAACATGCATAAACAAATCATATAAGACCACATTTCTGTCTTATAACATGCATAAACAAATCCAAAGCTTTAAATGCACATAACTACGTAAAACACTACGTTTCACATAACGGCACCACATGCCACACAACCAGACGTCCACTCACCGAACAGCCCGTCCTCTCACTTGAACAACCAACTTCACAGAAAACCAAAACCCAACCAGAAGGCAACACCACTCGAGCGCTCAACCACCGCTCGAGTGATCCCTTACCGACATACATCTCTGCAACACCACTGCTCGAGCAAACGACCACCGCTTGAGCGGTCATCCACCGACCCAACTCTAAGCCACCCGCCCGCTCGAGTGCATAAACACTGCTCGAGCGATCAACGCTGGGAGGAAACCCAAATGAAGAGACAAAACCAAACTCCCGCATGAAGTGACCAACACCCTCTCCATGACTTCAATTGACAAGACCCCATAATCCAATCAACTGAAAAAACACTAAAAGAGAGCAATCGATTGAGACTCATAACCCGATCGACTAAAAGGCCACCACATAACCAAAAGAAACCCCCAAGGCCCCAACACAACCATCACGGACTCATACACGCCCAACACGGCTAACACAAGCCCACTCACATCCAACGCAAACCTACGATGCCTGCACGTGCCCACAACTCCCACACGTGCTCAACACGAGCCCACAACCAACCACAACAACAAAACACCCCAAGAAATGAGAAACTTGATGAAAAGGGCCAACAAGGATGAAAAACAATCTTTTCCCAAACATTCGGCCAAAAATGGGTGAAAAATGGTTTGAAAATCTTGACACACCCTCACTCATTTGATCATAACTTTTTCTACAAAAAGAATTTCAAAGTGAGAGAGGTGTTATTGGAAATAAAACTTCCGGGGCTTCAGTTTGAGTACAAGAATGACCCAATTCTGAGTCCGGATGAGAGAGATAACACCAAAACAAAAAGGCCCTGTGCAGCCAGTCCGCTCGAGCGGACGTCGGGCGCTCGAGCGGACCTCGGGCACTCGAGCGGACGTCGGGCACTCGAGCGAGCTACCACCCGAGAAAAACCCAGATTTCCCTGTTATTGATGTTCTAAGCCTCTAAACTCTCAAACACTCATAAACCATCATCTCAACCACAAATTGAAGCCTCCAAACACGTTCTCGACACCCTCAAACGTGCCTAAACCCGAATCTGTCACAAAACCTCGAAAAGGAAACTTAAAACCCGATTCCATCCACCGGAATCAACACAAAACCCCATTTTCAAGCCAAAACCCGATTTATCAAAACATAAAGAAGTTTTTCATGCATTTTTAACTGGTGAAAACACATACAATTACACGTAGCATCCTTATAAGACATGAGAGTCTAGGACCCTACCTCGTTGAGTTAAAAACTCGACGTCTCGAACCACGTGCAAAAACAAACTTTGTCAGAATAAAATTCTGTTCGAATGAAAGCGTAGCCCACCACGAGGTTACTATGGATCTATTGTCTGATTGTTGAAAATCGAGCCTCGAGCCCTCGAGAAGTTAGAGAGAAGGCAGAGCGTTTGGTGAGATTTCAAAGCTAGAGAGAAAATATCTTAAAAATATCTAAGACTAAATATTTATAGGCTCGCCAGAAAATATCTTTTTTTATTAAATTCGCATCACAGCGCCCAACGGTCCCGGGAACTAACCCCACATGCATATCTAAATCCGATCATGCATAAAAATGCATATAAAACATGCTATATCACGTAAACAGTAAACATGCGTCGAAGAAAATGCCGAAAAAAAAACGGATCAGGGTCTCACAACTCTACCCCTTGAAGAAATTTCGTCCCTGAAATTCAGCATAAGGTCAAAAGAAACACCCCGTCGATCACCATCGACACAGGTATGAGAGGTGGTCAGCCAAACCATTCCTAGGATATAGTCAAACTAGGTCGTAGACAACGACTTACTACCTCAAAAACACGTGATCTACATCTCATCCCAACCTCACACGCTCACCAACTGCTGTCTCAACACCCAACACTCAACCCACGAAGTCCATCACCAACTCCCAAGCAGATGAAAAGAAGCAACACAAAGCTCCCGTGCCAATAGGAACACTGGCCCAAAGTTTACATACTCAGAAAGTACCTCTGCTCCCTAGAGGAGTAGCTGCGTCATCCGGCACAACTGGTGCCTTAGAGGAACTGGGATCTGTAAGAGCATACACCTAACCCTGTGTCATCTTGGCCTACCCTCCATACCCTGGGACCGTCGGCTGCCGTACCGACTGAACTGAAGCACCGCGGTCAGTCACCCTAGAGGTGTGCATTGTTGGCTGCTGATAACCCCGTCGGTCCTATACTAGTATTGCACCTGCAATGCTTGGCGCACTGCCTCCCTGGGGACAGTTCCTACAAATATGCCCTGTCTAACTGCACCCATAACAAACTGGCGGCTCCCTCCCTGTAATTGAACTGGCATCGAACTCTGAGATTGCTTCGACTGTGGACAATCCACCACACGATGCTCGGGCTGCCTACACCGATAACAGATCAACTCCCTCTGATTTGACCTCCCAGATGAGGCCACCGATGGTGCTGGTGCAGAAAACTGCTGTCGTGACACAGATGAGTGAAAACTAGGGCCAGAGGACTTCTGCCTCTTGCTAGAGCGTCCACCTAACTGAGCCTCCATCCCACCCTACGGTGCTCTGATCTCCCTGGAACCTCGAATCTCGCTCAAGGTATTCTCAATCCTCACTGTCGACTCTACCAGCTCTGTGAAAACACGCAGCCCCATCCCTGCCACTTGCTCTCTGATCTCTGGCCTCAAGCCCCATTCAAACCTCCTCGACCGCAACTCATCTGTGCCCACCAACTCAGGTGCAAATCGGGGTAGACTAGTGAATCTGGTCTCATACTGAACAATGCTCATCACCCCCTGAGTGAGAGCGTAGAACTCCTCTCTATATAGATCTCTGGATGAAGATGGAAAATACATTTCCAGAAAAACCCTTGTGAAAGCTGCCCACGTGCCCTCCACAGTATTTCGGGCATATTTCCACCACTCATGAGCATCCCCTCTCAACTGGAAAGTGGCAAAAGGAACCCGCAAATCATCCTCCACAATCTGTAATGTATCGAGGATCCGGGTCACCAACTCCAACCACTCAGTAGCCACAATAGGATCAGGATCCCCAGCAAAGGTAGGAGGATCCATACGTCTAAACTCGCGCATTGCCACCATTGCCCTCAACTCGGGCTCTCTCCCTCCCCCTCTAGAGGTCTCAACCAGCTGGCCAATGGAGCCAACCAGCGCACGC